>JAHPZR010003894.1:0-45000 GCA_019787425.1 Platygyra sinensis
CTTCATCTGATGGCCGACCTTCATACCGAGGCAGATCTTGGAAAAGTGTGTGTTCCAGTAGGTCGGCAACTTGGTCTCTTGGAAGTCAAACCCAGTCTTACCTCCTGGAAGATTAAACTCGTTCTTGTTTGTCCAGAGAAGAGATTGGTACTGGAAGGTTGACTACATCAAAAGAAAGAAAAATACGGGTTCCTCTGCCTTGTACATCAACTTATTAATTTAACATTCGCGACTACGCCTTTTTCGCTAACACAAACGTCTTTCAATTTTGTCAAATGCTATATGGAAGGGTAGAAAAATGAGCATCTTTGTTTTTCTCATACCTTATGCCCATCCGTTTTCATGACCAGTGTCCATCCTCCGCCTCCACATGCACCAATGCCGTGGCTGCTCATATGACAATACACAGGGACCTTTCCACTGTCAGTCTGCAGCATGTAAGCTTTATTTACTCGCTGACTGAGGCATTAAAACAATAAATATATTTCAGGTTCTAGCATACAAAGCCATTGTTTTTAAAAGCGTGCTGTAAACTGGTTCTTTTATGCCCTCCCGCTTATAAACCATCTAGTTTATAGGCCTATCTACATGGCAATCGACTGGTTCGATTACAAGCTCCCGAGAAAAAAATTATGAATTTCTTTGCTACCAAAAACCACTAAATGATATACGTATATCGATTAACACTGCTTGTGACTCTTTTCGAAACGTCCTTCACTCCTTACGCCTTACGAAGTTGTAGAAGTCCAGGCAGTTAAATTACAGTTTTGATTTAGCGTGAAAGTTATTTTTAGAGGGACTGGAAGCAAATCGTCTTTCAAAAGAACTCGTGACTACATCTGTAGGTCAGTTGAAGTTACTCATAAATGTCTTTTCCTCCGGCATGAACGAAACCCTTCGCTCCAATAATGAAACTCCATCTGTTTTGCTTTTGGCGGCGACATACTTCCGTGCTCTGCGTACAGATGAGATACCACCGTGCGTACAGATACTTCCCAGCGCCCCACCTCTACAAAATAAATTGTTACGTTAGTAGAACGTTAAATAACATTTTATCTGCGAACTTACTTGTGTTTTTCGTACAGTTCCTTACAGGAAGAAGCGGGAACAGCTGTGGAAAAAATTAAAATCGGCTGAGGCACTAGTTACAAAAAAAGGAAGAAAGAAACAAATTTCAATGACGGTTAATCCAAGTTTACCTGGCGGGGAAAGCAGCACGACAAGGTTTTCCAACTTCACTTCCAAAGCCTTTATGGCTGAACAGACATTCGTGTTGTCACAGGTGCCAGATTCGGCGCCATGTATAGCGATCAGAACGATTAAAGTTACGCTAAAACAAGCAGCAAACAACAAGCGCATTTTGAAAACTCAAGGAAAAAAAATTGCGTTTTAGTGACTGAGTTTTGTCGATATTTGACTGACTGCGTTTCCCTGTATACAAGATGCGCAAAAAGAATATGTAAACAATTATGCGCGAATATTTTCTTGCTTACAGCCACCTCAACCAACCAATTACTTAAACCTTATTTTTAACTAATGACTGAGTATTCGGTCTCTTCGGTCTCGAGAAATAAATTTGTAAGAAGAACGACGAAATAATTCCGAAATGCTGAAATCTCAACACATTAAGTCGGTTTTTCAAAATATATCGGGGTGAATTTTTTCGAGGTGCGATGCTTGTAATTAGCCATTTGTTTGCCAGCTGGTGTAACAGAATAATTACGCGCGCAGAGGACAGGAAGGCATTTCACGTTTTGTTCTCTCTAAGAAAAGGCCGAAACATCGTCTAAAACATCGGTTTGGAATACTTTTCACCATCAATCAAATCGTTTTAAGTAATTCTAAGTCAATTTTCCTACTGCTGTACAGTGTCTTATTGACGAGGTTGCCAATATCATTTACTCTTCATGAACAATCACTAATTAAACACTAACGGAGTCAAAACAAATCAATCACTTCTCTTTGGATGACTTAGTTTTGGCTTCGGCTCAGCGATCTTGCATACTTCTTGTGTGTATTTATTAATTCTCATTTCAATTCTGAATAAATTCACTTCATTGGACATTTTAGTATGTACCCTGACAGGGCCGTAGCCAGAAAAAAATTTTGACTGAGGCAAGGTCTATGAATAACTTATGACTGAGGCAATCAGTCCATGGTTGAGTTCTCTTCCTAGGTATTAGGTACTATAAACAACAAAAGCCAAAGAAATGACCGAGGCAAGTGCCTCGGTTGGCCTGTTACTAGCTACGGCGCTGCCTGATGACACACATTTTTGCTATTATTTTGGTGAAGCTAGGGTGACTCAAAATACAAATGACGACGAAGCCTCTACAGTGGTACTAGGATGATCACTTTATTACAGTCTCAAATTTACTAGCTGAGCAGACACTCTACTAGCTGGGGAGACTAAATCAAATCAACCATACTCAAATCAAATCAAATAACATCCCTGATGAAAGATTCTTGTCTCATTGACAAAACGTCTCACATTTGGACCGATCTGAACAGCATTTGACGTAAGTTGAGCGTTTAATGAACCACGTTCGATTAGACCCTATTAAATACTCTTTGCTAAAAAGTTTAATTTTGCCTCAAGGGTCAAATATTGTATTGACTTAGCCCACCAAAATTAAGGTAATAACCAAGGCAGTATTTTCTGAAGTTAATAACTAGACGAGGGGTTCTGTCACCCATTTTAATTTCACCAAGAAAGTCCTCAGGAGTTGAATATTTTGCGTAAAATATGTAACTTCTAAGGACTTTATTTCGCAAAATTAAAATGGGTAACACAATCCCAATTATATATGTTTGCGTTACCACATACCGGGACCACATTTCACGAGAATAAAAGCTTTTTTTAAGTCTGGCCTCTTCCATCGCTTGAATAACTTGATAAGTTATATTCCAGCTGGCCCCGGTTGTTCAAAGGCTGGATAACCCTATCCAGCGGATAAGTGTTGACAAAACAAACCACGCTATCCAATGGATAGTGATTTATCTGCAGGATAGCGTTATCTAGCCTTTGAACAACCGGGGCCTGGCCTCTTCGATTTCCTGCCAAAGAGAACGTTCGGCCGATAATGAAGCAAATCGCATGAAACGAGACAAGCATTTTCTCTCCAAACATATATATTTGTAGTTTATTGAACAAAAACTTTAATTTAACCGGAAAAATCCACCAAAATCTGGCAAAATTTTTCAGTTTTTTTGCCAGAAATGGCAGAGTTTTGATTGCTTGAAAAAAAAATCAGCATATTGATTGGCTTAAAGTGCACGTTTCAAGATCAAAAATAAAAAAAAGATGGCATGGGTTCTGTCCTCGTGTACCGGTTCACAAGAGCCACTACAAAGGACCAAACAATGCACAACAGCTAACCAATGACTCCTAAACAAAGAAAAAACAATGATTATTCCCTTGTGAACCGGTACACCAGGACAGAACCGATGACATGTCACGTCATCAGAGCACGAGCGTGGCTATGCAAATTCTGTTTATCCGTGCATAACGTTTTTGTCACAAAAATGAGACAAGAGGTCTGTGGGCCATTCGTCTATTCAATTTTCAGTCCAAATTAAAATTGAAAATTGATGTCAATTTTTTATTTTTATGACTTTTATTTAAAAAAAATTGAAGATGCCAAATCGAAAGTATTTGAACTGTTTTCACTTTAATTCAGTCAACAATGAAGTGAAAAATGAAGGTGATTGACAATTTTGTTTCTCCGACGATGTTGCAGACCGTGACATGGATTAGTTTTGTTTTGTTTACGACGAAGTCTAAAAATTGAAAATTGAAAATTGCAATCAATTTTCAATTGTTGTTTTTGGCGAAAACGTTCCAAATCGTTGACAGAACTACCCCAGAGGGAGGGGGGAGAGGTCCATTTTCACGGTACACGGATTTTTTTGCCCCTAGTCCCTTTCCCACAGACTCGCTTTCCTATTCTGGGAACTCGCGCTCATTTCATCTGTCGCTTCGCGTTCTTTCGCGACGTCTGGGAACCTTCTGTGAATTCTTTGTCTTTTCGTCGCTCAGTTCTGTCCATTACGGCGAGCAACGAGACTTTAGACGTAAGCTAAGGAGGGAAAAGGCCTTAGTTTTCGTAACTGGAGCCGCCGATATAACTATATCGATACTTCCTCGAGCTTTTCAGGCGCGGCGCCGTATTGTAAAACAAAGATTGCACTGGATAAAATTGGTTAAACGAGGAATGTACTGCTTACGATAGCTATAGCGAATACACCCCTTACAATTTTAAGAATTCTCCTGGAATTTGGTACATATTAAAGACAAGCTTGGAACTGGAAAGTCTGAGTTTGTTTATCGTCTTTGAAAAAAGAAACTGGAGTATTCAAACAAGAGTGGTGTGTTTTATTTCCATTAGGCAATGAGAAGATTTAGAATACGAGGAATTTTAATTGTTATACCAATAGATTTTTAAGTTATGGATGTAATTTCCAGGTTTGGTTTAGATGAGAAGAAAGAAAATCTAAAAAAGAAAGCAGCTTTTTTATTTTGCGTCTCAAACGAGAATGGCAAAAAAAAAAAAAAATTGCCCCTTGAAACTGATTTTTCTTAAATCAAAGGATCAAAACTGTTCTTTTCATTTTTGATTTTTCTTTTCACATTTTGCTTTAAATGGAATCAATCCAGGTGCTCGAAAATTGATTTTAAGTTTCAATTTTAATTTCATTATTGGATGAAAATAGAATGCACGAAAGCACACACTCCCAATTACTTACTAAACTCAAAAAAAGAAACAACAACAACAACAACAACGCAGTGGCTCGCGGCTCCGGCCGGCAGGCTCGTACAGTAGTTAATAGTAGTAGTCAATAAACTGATTTAGCTCGCACATTGTCTTATTTACCGCGCTTGGTCGGTCTGTATGGGAGGGTGCAGACCAAACGAAATGAACAGTGCTTAGGTCTGCATTCACTACCGAGTTCAAGATTCTCAGTGGATTCCATCATACAGAAGGACTGAGCTCGGTTAATGAGAATAAACAGTGTTTATTTTATGGCCAAAAGAGAAAACTTCATTTCGCTTTATAATTATGTAGCTGGGTCTCTGTCGCTGCCACTTTGCTTGCGAATTGGGATAAAACATGATGAGAAGAGGGTCGAACGCACTGACAGGTATGTTTTCAATTTCTCTAGCATATTTTATAGACTAACAAATTAAAATTAAAATTTATTACAGGCGTCTTAAAGTCGATCTTAGTCTTGTATTGCATACGTTTTACTTCTGAACTTCGAAAACTTCATAATTTTGTCTTCAGCTGACGTTTTGATCGAACGGTTGAACTTACATTTACCAAAGTTTGCTCGTTTCATTCGTCATTTCTCTTCGTCCTTTGAGCTCTGCACTATCCCTCTGTCACAGTTGATGCGTAGTTACTTCATGTTTTTGGCCATTTCGACCACATACCGTATTCTGCCTTTCACCCATTTGCGGAGATTAAAGGCACACTCTCTCATAATCAAGAGCTCCGAATCCGAACGACACGGACTAGAATTGAGCTTTCCTTTAGCAGTGAATACAATTACTAAGAAAATTACCGACATTCTTTTCTTTTTTTCCACTGAGAAAACTTGCTGCGCATATTCCAAATATTCAAATGGAATCACAATATAACAAGAACGAAACTGAATAATTTTTCGACTATGAAATGTGTCGGTTTAAGTCGCCTGTGCCGGTACATCACAACCCGATACAGTGGTTGGAAGATCATGGGACGGGTCTTGCCCTTTAAAGTCTGGGTAGTATAAAGAAGCTAAAAACAAAAATCCGATTATATGTTAAAGCGGTACAAATAAAACTATTTCAAGTCAAAAACAACACCACCGAAAGAAGACTGATTTGTGTTTATCCCATGCAATGGTCATGTGATCACATGTACACCTAACAACCCTAACATCAAATCAAGAAGAGCAACAGACAACAACAACAGTAACAACAACATTCTTTTACTTTTTCCCTTTCTACATGTCTCTACAATATCGTAGCTTGTATAATTGTCACATCCCTGTACATGACAAATTTAGGGCGCCGCCGATATATGGCTTTCTATGCACGGTAACTAACTTAGGGTCAGAGTGCAACGAGTGAGTAAAATATTGCTTGCTACACAAGAAAAACAAATTTCGTATATATTCAAACGACGTGTAATTTTCTATTTGTTATATAGACAAACTGACTGTTTACTCAAGCGGCCGTGAAAAAGCTAGAAAAGACGTCACCAGTGACCTTACTAGTGAGGATTCGGAAAATAGGCCACTTGCGTTAAGGTTTTACGTTTTACGAGTGATGTGATTTTGGAAGAAAAAAACAAAAAAACTCGTGTCTATGCAATATTGTACTATAATTAATTAGCTAACTAGAAACAAAGGTTCTCTCTAGTACAAAGTGAAGATCTTCACTTATTCTACCGCTTAACAGCAACACAATTTACGCCGGTGACATCGGCAAGGTATTGACGGGCCATCAACGCCGTTGTACGGCAAGAAAGGCAAAAACCAGGCCACTTTGTACTTACTGATGCGATTGAGACCAAACGGCAAATCATAGACTTTAATAGAAGCTGTTTGAAACTCATCACTATCATCTGACAGATGTTGTCTCCAAGCCTTGAGCCCGCGTTCCTCAATGGTACCAGGAATGGTGTTGTCCAGAATCAATGCAACGATACAACCCACTGCCATGCTTGTTGAAAACAGGACAGTCAGTATCTGGTCGATTTCTGATACTCCTGTTTAAGATACATGTCGTTAAAGTTCGTTTGGAGCCATAAAAATAACAATAAATATGGATTGTTGAACGAGCGTGAGGTCAAGGTGGCTGGATATTATCTTTTTGCGGTGTTAATGGGTCCATAAACACGTGAAAAAGGATCGGACACGAATATCCAGTCATCTTGACCGAACAAGCTTGGTCCATAAAGAAGTTATTATATGGTATAAAAACACATTTTTTCCTGCGGAACACAGCACGAGATCCCGAGCAGGCAAGATAACTCCATCTTGCCCAATCGGGTAGCCAATCACAGCGCAGGATTTGGTTCATGCTACCCGCTGAGTAAGCTAGCCATATAATAGATGCAATGCAAGGTCGTGCCCTAAATATTTTGTTTTATTACACCAAACAGTAAAGGAAAAAGTGAAATACATGAGCATTACTATAGCAAAAAATGTAAATAAACCCCGGTGCTTCTGTAACAATTCAGTTGTAGACAATTAAATGAAAGCTTATTTGTTACCCAGGGTGCCAATTTTTAACTTGGGAGGGAGGGGATAAGAGAAAAAGAAAATGGCGGAGGTGGGGGGGGGAGCGACTATGCGAGAAAGGCGATTATTTTAAATATTTCGGTAAAAGGGGGGCAATTATTCGAGGTAGGCGATTAATCGAGGGACGGCTATTATTCTAGGAAATACGGTATTTCTTATTTGCATTCACCCTAAACAAAAAGGTGCCTTACATTTTTTTGTTTTTCTTAATATGTTACTATATATGCAAGACTAAAACGAATTTTACATTGTTTTAACCCAGGGTAAATGAACAACTTTTAACAACCTGGCCCCGGTTGTTCAAAGGCTGGATAACGCTATCCACCGGATAAATCGCTATCCAGGGGATAGCGTGGTTTGTTTTGTCAACACTTATCCACTGGATAGCGATTTATCCGGCGGATAGCGTTATCCAGCCTTTGAACAACCGGGGCCTGATCGGAAGCTATCATCATAATGTAGGGCAATAGGGCAATATAACGGCTTCTAAACTCTACCGAGGCTTTGCAAAAGAATTTTTCCTTCCGAGTTTCGAGTAATGAGTTTTTTTGATGAAACAGTTAACATTCATTTGTCGAAAAAGGTTTGTAAATGCTTCAGGGCTTCGTTTCAGCAGAGAATTGTTTGAATTTTAACCACAGACTACGAGTTTGGAGACAAGGAGTTAAGATATTGTCAGACTAAACACAACAAGATAACAGAGCTGATGACAATATAACTCCCGCACCTTAAGGGTGGGAGGGAATTGAATAGGGAAACGAAATTATCTTGACCGCGATTACAAGAGATTATGACTGATTACACAATACTTGTAAAAAGCTGTTAAAATGCTGAACCAACCGCGTTAAAACGAAGGTGATGGGCAAGAGTCGCAACAGGACAAAGAGGCGAACCCGGAATACTAGGAAGAGGAACACATTATGCCCGCTGAAAAAACTGAATGGTTTTGGTCGCGCGAATATTGAGAAAAGTCCCATGTGACGACACATGAAAGTCAGAGCGCAGTGGTACTTTAAGAGAAATGACGGAAGCTGATTGAACGACTAGATTAGACTTGCGCAAACAAGAAACGAAGGAAACTAAAAACAAAGCCTTCATAGCTGCCTGAAGGGGATTACTGGGGTCCAACAAAGAGACCATACGCAAAAGTAAAGTAGGTGTAATCGGCAATTTGCGAGCTGGAGCCGAGCCTAGAAAACGCTTACACCCGCGTAACGCAAGCTGGAAGGAATACGAATGGTCCCACCCCGAGGGAAACCGAACAAACGATGAAAATGCTTAATACTAGCAATATGATTTTGGACGGTGCCATAAGACCGACCGGTGACCGAAAGAAAAGCCATATATCGTAAAATAGTTTGCATAATACTTGTACAAAGCTATTAATGAAAATGCTTATGACGTCATAACATTCCACAATTAAACATCCTTACAAGGTGATGATTGACACCAAGCGGCATCGACAAAAGGACCCTAGGCAGCCACACCTTTGTTTTTGTTTACATGCGAGAATTTTTTCGGAGCCTTTCGAAACGAAGAAAAATCACTGTAGAACTACTCAAGATAATTAAACATACCTTCAGGAACACAGCTTACAGTAAAACAATAAGAATTCGCTTCACCATGCTATATCAGTAATTTTGATGGCATCGAAAATGGCGGAGGCTGCATACTAGGGTCCTTTAAGCCCAGACACCAAGGTTAAGGGTGGCACTCAACCGGTGTTGAAAGTACGATAACGCTGGTTTGCTCAAAACATATCAGTCTTTACGACACAAATCTTGTGAGACTGTTCACTGTACATGTAAAACGCAGCAATATATTCCAGGGTAAGGGTTACGCCATAATTTTGCTTTAACATGAATTCCCTTCTCGCGGATGATCCTTTACATTCGAAGCAGGCCAGTCTTTGTTTCCGCAACAAACTCGGCTTTGTTATGCATTAAAATAAGTTAACCCCTTGGTATTGATTTTGCAATTCGATCGGAAGAAATGTTATCTTCTTATTAATAGATCTTCCCTTCCCTTTTCGGACCTTTTAGACCTGTATTGGTAGGTCAGTTCAACTTCAACGACTCGTACTACAAAAAGATTCCATTCAAAGGATTTGCAAGCTTGACGAAACAGTGATTACAGTTGCTATGTTGAATTCGAGAAATAAAAAAGTTTGTGCTTGTTCTTGTGACTCGAACGCCGGCCGCGGAAGATCAAAACGAGATGACATTGCCGGGGCATGCGTTCCATTCACTACATTACTTATAGTATGTAAGTTACATAGTCAGTCGCACTTCAATAGGATCACAAAATCAGCGAGACCTTCATCTGTGGCCTGGGGTTGTGATCTTTTCTTTTGTTCCGGCGGCCGAAATAATAACCTCAAACCGTTTGCCTTGCGTGAACATTCAGCGCTAAGCTTAAATAGCTCAGGGTTTTAAAGAGCGTGTAAACTATTGACTGTGTCGTGGTGCATTGTTGCTTTAGTTACCTTAATCTCTTGTGGTTGCATTGCTGTCGGTCACTCTCTCATTCATTTAATTCGTGTACACTTCGACTCCTGATCTCCTTCATCTGCTAGACTTAGGCAGGGCTTGATTACGTAACATTCAAAGCCAGTGACCCATGCCCCCAGGAATATTTGAAGTCAATTTGTAGTAGTGACACGATATTTGAAGACACCGTAATGATTCGATTTAGCGCCCGGGGCGCTTATTTACTTTTGGTACCTCAATGGAGGGTGCTTATTCGAGACAGGGCGCTTATTTAAGTTTTTGAGAAACAACCAAATGTTTAAAACAAAACTTTAATAAATATTAAAATAACTAACAAAATTTGAAGAAGAGATTATTCATTTCAAAGATTTATTTACTCACATGGACATACAGTTCAGAAACTCAAACCAAGACAGTTGTTTTTGTAATTAATTATTATGTACAGTATGTCTGCTGTTAAAGGAAGATGAACCACGTTTGATACGTACTCTGAAGGTGCTGTAATATTAGAATAGGGGTGCTTATTAGAATAGGGGCGCTTATAAGAATTGGGGCGGTTATTAGAATGGGGGCGCTCATTGGAATAGGGGCGCTTACTCTGAAGGGGGCGCTTACGGTGTGTATAGAAGGCCTGTTAGAAGGTTTCTAACCAATGAGAATTCGAGTGAGCAGTATAGTGCGTGCCGCTGGAGATAAGTTAACGGCAGTTTTCCTGTGTAGCTTTATATTAAGTCCCTGTTGCACTGGACCTCAAACTCGTTTCTTTTTTCACATTGCAATTTCGAAAACCTTATGATATATATATTTTTTCCCTTTAAACAGCCTGTTGCGCTAGGCGATTTAATGGTTGGACCAACGATCCAAACTCCAAAGGCTTCGGTGGAAAAATCCTCTTCCATCGATCTTGGAAGAACTCTGAGAGTTGCAGTAAAGACATTGAAGTAAGTTTTTATTTTTGTGTGAACATCGCGGAGAAATTCTTCGTTCAGCTTACAAAGGATCAAAATATTTAAAATGTAAATAGCGTTGGTATATAGAAGATAGAGTGATTTTCAAATGAAGGTCGTAAAACCAAAACTTAAGTTATCTCTCTAATCAATCTCAAAGGCCACATAAAACCCCATGTATCAGTCAAGTCCCAAAGCAATACTTGTAGCAGATGTGAAGCACGGGAAAACACGTGCGAAGAGTCACAGTTGGTTTTGTTTCTTTCTCTGATTGGATGAAAAAGTAGCGCGAGTGTTTTAAGCCAATCATGTCGCATAGAAATGCATAACCAGTTACTTCTTGGCAGTCGTGATGTCGAGTGGACCGCTCTTAGCGGAACTGCCACTTCATAAAGACAATGGCAAAATCGTCAGGGTTAACTTGTTCGATTGATTTCTGGTGTATGTACTACGTATCTTTTACCGCAGGTTACTTGTGAGGTCTGGGATTGGACGACGTTAAAACTGGAGAATAGAAGAACATGAGCCGCAGAAAAACCTCAGTCGGTGAAAAGTGCATACGCCTAGATCAAGAAACGTCAAGAAAAAATTATGAATCAAACCAAAGGGGTTTTCCTTTTTTTTCTGTTTTGCGACGCTTACTGGTGTTCGATGTCTTGCGGATAAGAAATTAGTCCTGCAATACGTTTCCAGTTACTACGCTCAGTGTGAGATATTTGTAGAACAATTTACACTTGAGTGTGGAAATAAATTTGCAACTGCGGCTTTAACGTTGCATCATAACGTTCATACCTTGTACTACTTATTCACTCAATCAGAAGTAAAACCGAACGAAAAGTTTTATATCAAACAGAGGATAATAAATGGAATATCACTTTGAGAGTTTAACTCGATAGGCCGAGTTGAAAACGAGAAGAATAGCTTAACTTCTCTATTTTGCCTCTTTTTGGGTAGTGCAATTTAAGGAGTTGTCAACATAACATCATCAACGAGTGACTGAAATGTCATTTGCATATCGGGGTATTATTTTTTTCGCGTAGTGCCTTTCCCTGACACTGGAAACTGTTCACCACAGGGTCTTAATGTACAGGTACATTCAAGGCGGTTACGTTTGACTAAACTGGACAGAAACTAGCCACAAGCATGGCGAGTGGCGATTGCACTCTCTCCTCCCTGTGCATAAATCTGATGTAAAACACAGCATTAACATAAACGAAATTAAAGTACCCCACATCTTTCTTTTCCATCACCACTTTTTATTTATTCTACAGTACAGTAATTCTCCAAAATAAAACTGTACCAGTGCTAATCCGTTTAGCTGCAAAAAGCTTGTTTTGCAGGACGGGATATCGTAAAGAGTTCTATTCACTGAACTAGGATATATCCCATGGCTTTGATGAGTTTGTCTCCATTATCTCCGCCACTTTTTGCCACGTTTCCAGTTGTGACTCCCCAACTACCACCAAACCCGATTATCGAGTCACAGGTGATACAATCGTTCTCGTTGTTTCCAAGGATACCAACCCTCACTCTTATATAGGTACCCGCAGTGTTGAATCCTTCCTTGTTACAGTTGCGTTGCAACGAGGCCAGTGAACCAAACAGCGTCTTCCACGTGTAACGGCCCAGTGAGGTGGCTCGGTATTGCCCGTCAGCGATGAGTGAGTACATAGAATTGGCATGCCTGTTAATGACAATGAACTTCATCTGATGGCCGACCTTCATACCGAGGCAGATCTTGGAAAAGTGTGTGTTCCAGTAGGTCGGCAACTTGGTCTCTTGGAAGTCAAACCCAGTCTTACCTCCTGGAAGATTAAACTCGTTCTTGTTTGTCCAGAGAAGAGATTGGTACTGGAAGGTTGACTACATCAAAAGAAAGAAAAATACGGGTTCCTCTGCCTTGTACATCAACTTATTAATTTAACATTCGCGACTACGCCTTTTTCGCTAACACAAAACGTCTTTCAATTTTGTCAAATGCTATATGGAAGGGTACAAAATTGAGCATCTTTGTTTTTCTCAAACCTTATGCCCATCCGTTTTCATGACCAGTGTCCATCCTCCGCCTCCACATGCACCAATGCCGTGGCTGCTCATATGACAATACACAGGGACCTTTCCTCTGTCAGTCTGCAGCATGTAAGCTTTATTTACTCGCTGACTGATGAATTAAAACAATAAATATATTTCAGGTTCTAGCATACAAAGCCATTGTTTGTAAAAGCATGCTGTAAACTGGCGCTTTTATGCTCTCCCGCTTATAAACCATCTAGTTTATAGGCCTATCTGCATGGCAATCAACGAGGCCCTCAGGGGGTCTTAATGTTCCCCGTTTTGATTCGAATTTCAAACCTTTCCACGTCGCAATTTCGGAAGATTCACATGTCTCTGTAGGAATTTCGTCCAAAGCCTCTTTGTCGCTGTCGGAATTTCGCGTGAGCGGCTTGTCGTTCGTTGTCATTTCAGCTCCTTCATGTCGCCGTTTCAGAGCTGTGTCGCCTGTCGGAATTTACCCTAACAGGGCCTCATCAACTGGTTCGATTACAAGCTCCCGCGAACAAAAATAGTGAATCTGTTTGCTACTAAAAACCCCTAAATGATTACGTATATCGATGAACACTGCCTGTTACTCTTTTCGAAACGTCCTTCACTCCTTAGAACTCCGTAGAACTCCGGGCAGGTAAAATACGGTACAGTGGAACCTCTTAACGAACCTCTATTTAACGAAGTCCTCGATATAACGAACGATATTCTACGCCCAGCCAAAGTTACAGTAAAATGTGTGGAATAGAACCTCGATATAACGAACCTCGATATAACGAACCTCGATATAACGAATTCTTCGATGTCAGTAACGAACATAATCCGGAAGCCCAAACATAAAATCTACCTCGATATAACGATCGAATTACAATGTCAGCACGCGACAGAAGATAAACGCTGAACAGATCAACAGTCAACAAATGCTGCAATCCTTATGGTAAAGAGACAGCAACCTCTCAGTCAACGGAATATTATATGTCATAGACATTTGCACTTCAGTATTTCTACAGAAGTCACCCGTGTCAGTTATAAATCAATCATTAACTATGACCTCGATATAACGAACATTTTGGCCGTTTCCCCTCAAATTCGTTATATCGAGGTTTTCGATATAACGAACCCTCCTTTTAAGGACGTTCGCGCGAAAATTTTCTAACATTGATTTTTTGCTGAAAATTTTACCATTGAAAGATGATGAGTAAGTGATTCAGAAATGTAAAAAAAAATTGGGGGTCACCGGCCTCGTTTTGGAGAGAACATGCCCTGGAGAACGCCTAAATCTGAGTAAATCGGGCTTCGTTAGCGAACAAGACCACAGTAGCTGCAAGTCCTAAAATATTGGAATTAGAGCTCTGAAGGAAAATGTTCTCTGCTAAATATGGTTTAAATGGACCAATTAAACGAATTTAGTCAACTGTTGAGGTTCCTTAAAGGACAAATTAGCATTTAGTGACCACAGTTTCACGCGCATTGCAGCCGCAAGATGGCAGGATTCTATGTCTGGTGGACAGAAATCTGGAATTTTTTTTAACTTCCCACATTGATTTTTTGTTCATTTTTGGACAATGTGGAGATAATTGTAAATAATATCTGTTTCTGAAAAGAAAAGCAGGGATCACCGAACGTCCAAGATCGTTAAATCCAAGCAAAGCTATAGCAATGGCCATCTAGCCTATCATTGTTCATTTTAGAACTTAGCGCGCGCGCTCGATGCAAGACGTGGCATCTGAATTTGCGTGCGCAGTAAGGGTGCGCAGTAACAATTAGCGCGAACGTCCTTAAGGAACAAATTTGGCCGGTCCCCAGGGACTCCGTTAAATCGAGGTTTCACTGTATTGATTTATCGTGAAAGCTATTTTTAGAGGGACTGGAACCAAATCGTCTTTCAAAAGAACTCGTGACTACATCTGTAGGCCAGTTGAAGTTACTCATAAATGTCATTTCTTCCGGCAAGAACGAAACCCTTCGCTCCAATGATGAAACTCCATCTGTTTTTGCTTTGGGCCGCGACATACTTCCGTGCTGTGCGTACAGGTGAGATACTGCCCTGCGTACCGCATATACAGATACTTCCCAGCGCCCCACCTCTACATAATAAATTGTTACGTTAGTAGAACGTTAAATGACATTTTATCTGCGAACATACTTGTGTTTTTCGTACAGTTCCTTACAGGACGAAGCGGGAACAGCTGTGGAAAAAATTAAACTCAGCCTAGGCACTAGGTACAAGAAAAAGAAACAACTGACAAGCCAGAATTTCTATGACGGTCGGTTAATCCAAGTTTACCTGGCGGGGAAAGCAGCACGAGAAGCTTTTGTAACTTCGCTTCCAGTTTCGTTTCCATAGCCTTAATGGCTGAACAGACATTGGTCTTGTCACAGGTGCCAGATTCGGCGCCATGTATAGCGAACAGAACGATCAAGGTTACGCTAAAACAAGCGGCAAACAACAAGCGCATTTTGAAAACTCAAGGAAAAAAAAATATTGCGTTTTAGTGACTGAGTTTTGTCGATAACTGACTGACTGAGTTTCCCTGTATACAAGATCCGCAAAAAGCGAAATATGTAAACAATATGCGCGAATATTTTCTTGCTTACAGCCACCTCAACCAACCAATTACTTCAAAATTTATTTTTAACTTATAACTGAGTATTCGGTCTCTTTCCGCTGTATTAGCCTGCGTCGCAGACAGACAAAACCGCCAGTATAGGACTATACCGGGATTTCGTGACACGTCCGGCTGCAACGCAGGCTACGCTGTATAAGACTGTGCGAAAAATACATTTGTAAGAAGAACGACAAAAAAAATGCTGAGATCTCAACACGGAGTGAAGTCGACGGTTTTTGAAAATAAATGTGGGTGAATTTTCTCGAGTTGCGATGCTTTGTTTGCCAGATGGTGTAACAGAATAATTATACGCGAGCAATTTCGATTCGGTGACGTATCACAGGCGGAACCAAAACGAATGATTGAAGCGAAATATCGAAGCCTAAGAACTAAGAAAAGCTTTAAGTACAAACGGAAGAAGGGGGTAAGTTTCTAGAGAAACTGTGGTGCTGCGTCGGTGGGAGTATTACAAGATAATTTGGTTTTATCAACTGGGTTGATGACGTGAATTGGCCACCGTAAAGAGATTCGGAGCTGACGTTTTGAGCGTTAGGCCTTCGTCGGAGCGAATCCAAAGCTTTAAGTACCAGTCTATTTCAAAACGTCACGGTAAAACTAAACAGAATAACCATAGGATTCAACCAGCATTTTCTATAGATGCGTTCTTCACAACATCCAGATATCACGTGCACGGCTAAACGTCAATGGGCTAGATTGGATGCACTCGAAATCGAGGATATTTATATAACATATATTTATATATGTATTATTATTTAGTATAATTTCCAGAGGTGAATATAAGAATCGAGCATTTTGATTGGCCGAGAAGCTCGGCTTATGACGCTATATTCACCGCCTAGCGCGGTGAATATAGCATTTCATGGCTAGGTTACTAAGCCACGCCACCTTTGTCATTCAGGCAAGTAAACATGGCGGAAAATTGCTGAATGAAATTGTTGTTCATTAGGAAGAAATCTCTTTCAATCCGGATATTCAAAACACTGGGAATTTCTGAAGATGATTACCAAAGCATTGGACGAAATGTCTCTAAGAAGTGATGTTCAAGTCATTGAGAGATCGTAAACACAGAGGTTTCGCATTTCACGCGGCCTTGACAAACGGTGCCAGATCGAGTCACAGGAATTTAATCCTCTTCACACCAGCGCTACTCATTCTATGATGACAAGCACAATTTTCGATATGTCACTAATGGACAGAAAGAGGTACTAGATGATTTTCGTGTCCGTAGTGTTCGTTTTTTTCTTCCGTTTTAATGCCTAATTTGTCTGTAAGTTGATTCGCAAACGATGTATTAAATCGGTTTACTTGCTTGCAAACCAACCTTTATGTTTGTTATTTCTATGTTTTCTTTGTTATTTTGCATTTCTTGATATTCACCTCTGAAAATTATACTAAAACAATTATTCGCCTCAGGCTCAGTGAATCACAGCGAATATTCCCTTCGACTTCGTCTCGGGGAATATTCGCCGTGATTCTCTTCGCCTTCGGCGAATAATTGTTAAATATTTTTATAAAATATTAAAGACAGTACGCGCATTCTCATTGGTCGATAGGTGTGTTTAGATGAGAGTATGCAAACACGGTTGTCACGTCACGCTTTCTGTGTTTTCCCGGCACAATTTGAAACCAATTCAAAGCCGTTAGTCTAACTCTCAAGTACAAATATTAAGGAATTCAAATGAAGAAAACTTTTCCAAGTTTTGATTTGGGGATTGACCATCTCTTTCCTTCTGACCCGTGGAAAGAAAGCAAAAGAAAGAAGAAGAACAACAGCGCTTTGCATGCCTCGATGTTAGTGAGCTAGACGACCTCGTCGAGGGAGCTCAAGCGAAGACAACAAAATATTATGCAGCAAAATACGCAGTAAACGTTTTTCAAGGTAAATTTTGCATTTAATTACTACAATAAAATTCTCAAAATCACATTCTGTTTTTTTAAAAAAAGATGTACAATAAAATTAAACGCGAACTATATGCTACAGACTGCGAATGCGAAATCTGTTCAAATTGAATTTTACACGGCCGATCGGTTGCCGTGTTTTGGCTGTCAAATGTTCAAAAAATGACCATTAAAACTTGGAAGAATGTACCAGACAGCTCACCAGAAAGATGGATTTAATTCCCTTCGACTTACCTGCATAAACTCAACCCTGCCTGCTTGTGCTATGATTCCAAACCAGCAAAACTTCACAAGGCACGTTGAGCGATTCAACTTCTCAACCATCTTCTCGGGCTGCCAAATCGGCAAGTTCGCGTAACTTTCAAGAGCGATCAAGCACAGTGATTTCATCTTGAAGTTCTTTCCTTACAGAGTCGTAAATCTTTTGAATATTTCTTCTGTTTCACCGAACTTTAGGCATTTTTCCCAATGATTTAGAAGGATTCAAAGCTGATATCGCTTTCATTTACACGCCGCTCGCTTGCTCGATGGCGATTTTGCCACAAAGTTTGACTTTTTTAACGCGAAATTTCATTGGTTCGTGCGTTATCAGATGCTCGTTTTGATTGGTTAATAGGAAAGATGATTGTCTAGAACGTGTATTGAGAAAATCTTTTTGGATCACGATATTAATAAACAAATTTTCCCTTCATTTGTCGAATTACTTTTGAGAAATATTTATAAAAGCAATAGAAAACTTTTTTCCTGTGTTTGCATAGCCTGATATAAACTGTCTCGAATTCTCCCAACCCCTCTCGTGTTTATATCAGGCTATGCAAACACGGAAAACGTTTTCTATTGCTTAAATGTAACATTCAACTGCTTGTTTGCATTTGAACATCTCCGTTTTAGTTTTTAAAACATGATACAAACTGTCCATATGAGAAAAGTTCTAACACCTTCTGAATGGAACGAGGCTTAAGGCATTTCTTTTTCCAAATGGGACAAAACATAGCCGTTACACCTGTTTATGGATCAAGGGAACTTTTTCAATCCGATTCGGGGTAATAATTAGATAAAATTCTAATTACTGGAAGATTTGGACCAAATCATGTGCAAACTTTGTAGCTGTCTGTGTATGTACAAAGGTCCAACACAAAAACAGAAAAATGTCCGGTTTAAGATGTCTTGTTAGAAATTTACGCTGTCTTATTTTGTATTCAGGCTTTTTCTTTTAGATAAAAAAAGTTCTAATAGTTTGTTAGTTGTCGGTTACGGTTCTTCAACATAGTATTGTACTAATCGAAGCGGAACTTTTTTAATCATACCGTGTTTATAAATAGACTTATCGATCTGTCTGTCTGTCTCTGTCTGTTGGTCCGTCTCTCTGTTTGTTTACTGGTCTGTCTGTCTGTCTGCCTGTCTTCCTGTCTGCCTGTCTGCCTGTCTGCCTGTCTGCCTGTCTGCCTGTCTGCCTGTCTGCCTGTCTGCCTGTCTGCCTGTCTGCCTGTCTGCCTGTCTGCCTGTCTGCCTGTCTGCCTGTCTGCCTGTCTGCCTGTCTGCCTGTCTGCCTGTCTGCCTGTCTGCCTGTCTGCCTGTCTGCCTGTCTGCCTGTCTGCCTGTCTATCAATCTACAGTATATGGTCAAAACGTTTGGACGACTTCTCTCAACTATTCGTTTAAGTGTCCAGTATGTCTCTTTTCAGCTCGGTCTCGTAGCTCTTAGTATTTTCGTAAGTTACGAGCATGCCTTGGTTAGTGGTCTCGTTTGCTTTGGTTTTGCATTACTACATATGTGCTATGCAATTGACTCAAAGAACTCGCGCCACTTTCTCAAAACGACTCGCTCCCACATGTTTTGGCGCCCGCCGCGTCGGCTACGTGTGTTTAAGTTTTGCCTCGCTGTGTTATGCGTCCCTATTTGACCATTCTCCCAAGGGGGTTTTTCAGGTCTAATTAAAACAAATGATTGAAACAAATACAATTTAACTGACACAAACTGATTAAACATCCCAACTGGCTGAACGCGGTCTAGTTGGCATGGTTACAGTTTAACAAGCGTGGCCGAGGAGTTGAACTCGGAACTAACTACAACAACACCAGCTGGTGGTCAGAACGGTACTTGAAACTGCGACCACTAGCCAGCGAAAAAGGTTCTGTGCGTTGTAACTGAAAGAAGGAATGGAAAGGGACCGCTTTGAATCGAGTTTGAATTGGTGTACTTGTCCAAATTGTGGCGCAAAATACTGATTGGCTAACTGAGATTAATACGCTGCCATGGAGACGTTATCCAACTGTGATCGGCTTCTGTTTAGAAAAACAAAATGATTGCCTGTAGAGATGAAGTGTTTAGAGCTGTTGGTGTTAAAATTTCAGAGTTTTGTGATTTTGTTTTAAAATTTTTGAGGGCCTGCAACCCAATGGGGTGGAGTCCCTGCTAAAAATAAACGATGATCAGTTAACTAATTTCATTGTTATTGCAGTTGCAATGGAACTCCGCGTAAATTGTTTGGCCTTTACGGAGTAGTTCAGTTATTTGCCCTGTTTTTTTTTTTCCTCTACCCGGCGCACGAAATTGGCCATCCAAACACTTTTTTGCTGGACGAAACACATTTTGGTGGACACGATTTTCAGCAAGGCCTTACAACATTTGCGATAGTCCTTCGAATTTTCTTGCCTAGATTTTCTTCTTTTCAATTTTCCTATGCATTAGCCATCGCCAGCCCTACCCTATCCTATAGCTTGGCACCGATCGCTGAGCATTGTTGACGTCAATATCGGAAGCGCGCTGAGTGACTGACTCATGTTTTACAACTCGCTCAGTGTCGCAACAGCGGGGATTCTTGGGAGCGTTATTCAGATGCTGGCAGGCTCTTCTTCCATTTTTCCTGTCATACTTTCTTCCCCTCCGAAGAGCCTGCCAGCAGACTCCGTGAACTCCGGCGCTCTAATTACCACTCAGACTCGCTGCCTCCTTTGTGGTTGGCTGAAATGATTCTTCTCCTTTCGGTTTCACCTTTGGTTTCACGATACCCAATTATAAGCCACTTTAACATCAATCAGAGAAAGTAAAGGAAACACAAGGAAATATTTATACACTAAATGGTCCCGAACGTGCACCTATTTTCACTATTTATAGTACTATTATCACCGGGGGTGGTTTCTCATCCTATAACTTAGGCTTTCCCATGACAAGAAGGTCCCGGATGAATTCTTTCTTCTCTTTTATTTTACATATTGATTTAATGTTTCTCTCAGTTCCATTATTTACAATGTAGTAATTATCTAATTCACATTTATTTACTTGCAATAAAGTGCAAGTGAAGAATGATCATCGCAGTTAACTTTCCAATTAAGCAATTGGAAAGAAGAAGCCTTAAAAAATTAGGGCTTCAACGGGATTCGAACCCGTGACCTCCGCCGATACCGGTGCGATGCTCTACCAACTGAGCTATGAAGCCACACATTGGGAGCGAGGTCAATTTATTGAGTTCATATCACCCGTGAGGAATGAAATGATTTTAAGTATATGAAATAATTCATATTTGAACTGCGGTTATAGATGCAAGTAAAGAATGATCATCGCAGTTAATTTTCCAATTTATCGCGGAGGTCACGGGTTCGAATCCCGTTGAAGCCCTGATTTTTTTCAGGCTTCTTCTTTCCAATTGCTTAAATTGGAAAATTAACCGCGATGATCATTCTTCACTTGCATCTATAACCGCAGTTCAAATATGAATTATTTCATATACTTCACATCATTACAATAAAGTATTAATTTACCAATAAATAATTACAACCCTTAAATTTTACCATTTTGACAGTACAAAGAACACTTATGCTACCTTTACATTTACAAGGCACAGTATTATACAATTTTGGTTTTCAAATTTCACGATTCTTCTGACTGACTGGAAATACGACATTAGAAAATTTGATATCGATTATATTTCTTTTGAAGGGAAAGTTTGTGAAGATTTCAGGCTGACAATAATCAGTTTTGGTGTAGATCACAAACAACAACAACGATCTTTATTCACACTAGTCAGGCACAAAAGAAAAATAAGACAAAACTGAAGAAACTATAGAATTATATTTTGAATTAGGGTCGGCTACAGCCAGAGTTGCAAAGCTTTCGAGTTGGCTGCTGCCTATATTTACATGTAAAGGAAGGAACGATCTGAACGATGCAAACAAATAAAAGTAATAAAGACTAAACTAATTCACAAGGCAAGAAATAAAAACTATAGATGAAGATATTACATTGAAAAGTACTTTCAGAAAATTAAAAAAAACCCCGATGTTAGATATAAACTACTTAATAACCGCGAGTGAGGTCGTTACGGGAAAATCTCAAACTGAGGCCTTGCCGTATTGACCGAGCGATAGCGAGGTCAATACGGTAGGCCGAGCTTTGAAATTTTCCCGTAACGACCGAACGGTCAAGGTTATTAAGGTGTTTATTATATGGCTAACAAAACGGTTCTAAAGAGAGAAAAAATCTAAATTCAAGAAAAGTCGTTACTTCACATCCGGTGATGCGCGCGCTTATCTATTCATTCATCTTTTCAAATCAATTCAGCGAACTGACGCGTACTCCGTCAGCTCCGTCAAGAAAATAAATTTATTTTTTGAAAACAATGATCAATACGGCCGCAAAAAGTATTTTAGTACAGTTGTGTTTCTATATGACGAGTACGAGAGACTTTTCATCGACATACTCAAGAAACAACCGCCAAACGTCAATTCCTACAGAAAAGTGCTTCAAACTTGCTCAAAAGCGGTGCGGCCGTGTCGGTAAAAGAAAATACAATTTGAACGGAATCAGCACTACTCTTCGTCATCCGCCTTTTCTGAGTTTCCTGGATTATAGTTACTGGCCCGTTAAAGATCTTGAACTGGCGCTCAGAGATGCTTCCAATGTCCACACCGGAAAAAAAAACACTCGGCTGTTTAATTCTGATGGTCCTTGAAGATGTTTAAACTGGCTTGTGTTACAGCAAGAGAATTTGTTGATATTGACTGTTGTACTGCTCTACCTTTTGAATGGTGAAAGAACAGTGGAAGGCCAGGAGACCTGCCTTCGGAAAGGAACCTCTCATGTGTACTTCGCTTCAAACCCGCTGAAAACCGACAGGGTGTCAGGTTCATAATCGTCGCCATCCGTTTTCCGATATCTTAAAAAAACTTTGCCAATAAAGTGGTCAAGGACAGCAGCCAGTAAGTCCAAAACTTCTACTATGCTTGCTAGTGTTGCATGCCAGTGTTGGTTCCTACTTTTGGTCGATGAAAATTATGTTTAGAGGCGTATCTGTTGTTATACTTGTGTAAGCTAGATACTGTTCGGAAGGAATCGTAAAACAATGAAGGAATATTGGAAGACTTGTTAAATATCTTATGCGCGAGTACGCATGTATTCAGTTTAACAATAATATCAAAATTGAGAATATCAAGAAGTTTATAGTAAACTTGGGATGACTGTCTACTATCAGCAGAAAGCATACAACGAATGCATTTAATTTGAAGAGAACATGACTTGTTTAAATTTTCATGGATAAATATTTCCCTACACTACAACTGCATAATTTAAATAGGGGGAATATATCAGTGTTTATAGTGCATCAAATATTTTCGCTCGAGCGCGATTGGTCTAAACACCTCACGTGACCAGAATATTCTCCAGCTAAAACTAGGGATCCGAGAATATTCATCAATTTTCAAAACTGCGCGCATCGCGAAAAAGATTTGAAGGATGAGAAACACAATAGCCTTTGTCTTAGGGCACCATCTGTTCCAAAAAGCTCACAGTTTTCCTCTAGCTACACTCTCGGTGAACTGTTCGCTTCTCGAAACAAATAATGTCCGCGGACAAATATCCTGGCTTATTATTCAACAAATTGTAACACTATCCAAATATGGTCATGATGCTCTCGATATCTGTCATCCGTAGGTGACGGATATCCGGTGATATACGTAGCTTCGTACGTGGGAAGAAAAAGTGAAGTGAAAAAATGTTGACAGAAAGGTTTAAAAATGTTACGAGCTTGGAAATCAATTTTGTTATCAATTTGTTGAATAATAAAACAATTATCCTGCTCAATCTTGCGAAATATCGTCGGCTAAGTATCAGACGATATTCCGCGCGATTTTGCAGGATAATTGTTAAATATTTTCGCGATAAATGGAGGGTATTTGTTATATAATACAGTTGTTTGATAACATGCATATTCACTTAGTGTCTTAATTTATACAGGATCCCAATATTTTTTAGATAACTTGTAGATACCTTGTTTTTTACATGGGCAATTTGATCAAGCCTTCCGCTTAAAATTTAAATAGTGATGGAGGTAATATTTTAACGTGGTGAATTTATTTACTTGAACTTAGTTTTTTTCTTTTTTCATGTCAACTGATAATTTATTAATGGAACAATAACTGAGAACTCTAGTCACCTCACAGTCCATAACTGTTTGGATATCATTAATGTCATCTGAAGTAAAGAAAATGTTCGCATCCGCGTCAGCAAAAAGGCGAAAGAACAATTTGTTAGGTGTATCAGCAATTAAGGTCAGTGATGTAAATTGAATATAATAAGGAGCTTAACGTAGGCCTTAAAATTCGAGTGGAAAGTGAGTGTAGAAGAACACACTCAACATTCCCTCTGGTTTTAACAGAACCCAGGCCGACAGTCATAGGCGTGCGAGCCGGGGGGGGGGGCGAGGGGGGCTGCAGCCCCCCCCCCCCCCCCCCCCCCCCCCAGTTACAGAAATTTTTGAAGTTTTCGGGCAAAAGTACTCGGGAGAAAATACTCTAAAAGAAAATACTCTAAAAGGTTGTCAAAGCCAGACTTGAAGGCTACTTTCTCTGACGTTTGCCTTGTCAAGACGGAGTTAAGGTCAAATGATCTAAGGATCCAGGTAATTTGTTTTGGAAAAGCCATATATCGTTTACATGTGTATCGTACAAATCCACGAGATGGATATTACTTCCATGACCAAAAGAATGACAGAATCAAAACAAACGAAGAAGACCTGGACATTTTTATGGTGGCTCTGAACAAAGCCGTTTTCAATGGCTCCACAAAGAGTTGTTTTAAAATTTTCTTGAACTTCACGTACGAGAAATAATTTACTGTTTCTTTTATAAGTTTTGGATTTTACTAGGCAATCTATAGAGTATCCGAGGTTTCAAAATAACTACAGTTTGAATCCCGATCGCTCGAACCCTCATTTTTTTCGAACCACCCGATAACTCGAAACGTAAGTCGTTTCCCTCTCCTCAGTCGAACACTGTAATTTTAGTTACCCCAGATTTCTCGAAATATCCGATTTTTCGAACCAATTTTCGTTTCCCCGGAGGTTCCAAAGATCGGGATTCAACTGTAATTTTGGAATGAAAATACGTTCATTAGACGTCAGAAATGTGAACGTTTTTGTTTTTACTGCGGTTTGAGTACTTTTGTACAACACACGCTTTCGGGCATTGTGTTATTTTTTCGGGCAATAAGGTCACCGCCCCCCCAGGTCCAAAGGTGCCCGTACGCCTATGCCGACAGTCTGCAGTTATGTCCAGGATTGAACGCAAGTATTGTTTAATTAGTACTTCAAATTTGGCAGGGTTATTTGAAATTTTCATACTACTTCATATTTGATAGAATTGTGCACGTGTGTGTTTAGGTGACTTTTACCAATGAGGACACTTTGTGATGCTTATCATAAGTAATTTGAATCTCATTAGCGTTCAATCCTGGACATATCTGGCAGACAGAGCTCATCACCGCTGGTCCTACATCTAGACATCCAGTTATGACAGGTCACCAGTCACCTCTACAGCAACCTCGGAGCTCGCCGGTTTACGACAACTTAAGGCTTTCACATCCCCAGTTGGAACAGGTAGGAATGAAGGCTGACGACTATGCTGGTTGCACGTGGAAACTTCCAGACATGACCGACCAGCTCGGGCTTTCTTTTTGCCTTCAATCGGCAGCGGAGCAATCGAAGCACCTCTGAATAATTTCTTCAAGGCGATTCTGAACTCGCTGGATCTGAACATGTAAATAATTGGGTTGAGGCCGCTGTTTATTACCATCAACACAATGACGGAAGAACGCAGTGCGCTTGGAATTCGATTGAGGCCAAGTTTTACCGTGAACAGTCCACAGATGAATCCTGGGAGATAACACAAGGTGAACGAGCCGACCACCATAGCTGAAAAAAAAAGTTCTCGATGAGCACATGAATCTACGGCCATAGGTAAGTAGAATAGGAATCTCTGCAGGACTTGGGTTTAATTCTCCAGGGCCGGGTTGTTCGAAAGCCGGTTAACGTTAACCCAGGGTTAAATGTTAACTGAAGCATTACGTTTACTTATTTAGAAACGTTTTTCACCTCTCATGTTTGGTGTAGGTTGAGATTATTACAGCTCAAAACTGAAGGGCAAGCAATATAAACAGAACACCTCACCAAAAAAATTACAAAACTGAAATCAAAATTCTCGCTAACCCTGGGTTAGCTTAATCGGGCTTCGAGCAACTCGGCCCATGTGATAAAACGGCTTCTTTTCTGACAAGAGGTAGTTCGTATTGTCAAACAACTCGGACAAAAATTCTGGATAATATTTATATTTCCTTCCAGAAAAACTACACTACACTACACTACACTACACTACACTACTACACTACTGAAAGAGTATTGTTTCTTCTTCAAATTAGTGAAATAAAATTTTTGGGTAAATAAAATCACGAGCACTGAGATAGCGAACTAAATGCAGCACTTCTTCCTGAAAACTTGACTTTTGTCCCCAGTGTAGCGAGACCGATTACTGCAAGAAAAGCAAACGCTTTTCTTTTTTGAAACATTTTCTAGCGATATCTCTCCGAAACCATTATTGCAAGAAACTATTTCCAGATATGAAATCTTGCAGGGTCGAGAAGAAGCTAAAAGTCGCATTTTGACACAATAACTTTGTTTGCTCAGAATTGAAGTCAATGACCGTTAATGCTTGGCGAATTCCAGTCAAATTGCGAACTTGATACCTACGATACCTACCTGAATATTGATATTTATAGCAGTGTCGTCTTCTTGGATTAACATGCGGTCGGCATGTGCACCGAATTTATGATTTTTATAGCAGCGGGCAGGTGGAACGTTAAGAAAACGTAACGTTTCTTCTATCAGAGGTATCCAATTCGGGATCCAGCTTCTTTTGAAGGCTAATCCAAGAAGACGCTCGCGATTTTATTTACCCAAAAATTTTATTTCACTAATTTGAAGAAGAGCAAATGCTCTTTCAGACCAAACTAGTCGTTTTGGGAAAATCAGTGTACAGAGTGCCTTTTAGCATTTGAAAATAAGCTAAATTTAGACCTCTCGTTTAACTGTCTTGGATCATTAACTTAGAAAGTTCGTTAAATATTTTATATCTATTTAGCCCTAAGTATCCAAGAAAGGAAGCACAAATACGACGTGCAATCAGTTTGCAGTATATATATAAAAGATTTTTACTTTCTGTTTACGAGCCTCTGAATATGCCGCTCATTTTCGATCGATTTTGGTCTATTTGGGGCATCGAAAAGAATAATTGCATAAAAAAAAAACAATTTTTGATTTAGAGAACTTAAAACAATATTGTTGCAACTAGTGCCCATAGGGCAAGTTTGAGGAAATTCGATTTTTTTCGCTATTTTCAAGTCAAGCTGACAATAAAGCGAACATTCTTTTGTTACATATTTTTGGTTAACGGACACTCGATAATATAGAACTGATCTAAGGGCCTCCGGCCGTAGATTCAAAAATAACAATGTCATCACTTACTATAACTCATAACTTGCTAACGCAATCACTTGTTAAAAAAGGAAGCAAAACACAAAAAAGAGGTTAAAACAGGCAACTTAGAGGAGGAAAAGCTCTGGAAGAGACGACATTAGTTTGACTGATCACACCAATCGGTAATATTTTATAGCTCGAACAAAACTGTAAATGAATTTGAAATAATTATCATGGAATACGATGCTAACCATACAAAACAATAAAAAGCTTTGAACAGGCTGAAGATAGGAGTGGCAAACTTATACTAGCAAACGTATGCAATGTCTAAGACACAAATTTTACATTGGGCGAAGCTTTACCTCTAGCTGGAATATTTTCCTTTCAATTCAGAGGTCCTTTCAAGATTCTTCCAGGCTATTTACTGACAAAGTCGGGCAAAACTGTTAAAGTAGTCCTGCCAGCTTCTGTTTGCATTCCTACCTTTCTTTTAGAGGTTTTTTATTTTTATTTTTATTTTCTATTTTACCTTTTTGGGGGCTCGTGAGCGGGCGGAATTTAACAAATCCTGCAATCTGATTGGTTCCTGGGGCGGGCGGAATTTTCTCATTCGGACCGCTACAATGGGCGGAATCCGTCGAGTTGATCTTGTTTCGTGAACGAAAAATATATATTAAATAGGCCGACGCGGGAGGTGGGGGGTCTGTATAGGGAAAAACTGTGACTGAGGTCTTGAAAATGCTGCCCGAGGTCGCAGGCCGAGAGCAGCATTTTAAAGCCCGGGGTCAGTCACAGTTTTTCACTATACGGACCGACGCTAAGCCGGCCAATAACATTTTTATCTCTTTCCTCTTGCCGTAAACTGGATTACGGAAATTTAACACTGAATTAGGCTTTTCCTAGAGGAAACCAATGCTGAGTGCCGGATTTGTTGAATTCCTCCCGATCACGAGCTAAAAAATTTTTTGTGTTTTTTTGCTATTCAGGTCACATTTCAGAGAGACTATGCCAGGGTGTTTTACAAGCCGGACACGTCACTCGTGGTTTCGCGGACAACAACAACCGAATCTACGACTGGAACTCGAGTGAAGTGGGCACAAACTTGAAAAATGAACTAATACGGAACAAAATAAATTTTAGAGTTACTCGTTAAGGACCTGACAATTGCCATGCTAGTTAACCACTTTTATTGTCTTGCCATCCCACTTCAATGCTCCTGCTTTTTGCACCTATCGCTTCTTCTTAACTCTTAGCCCGTTTGGCGCTACGATCTCAGGTTTTCGCCAGGCTCATATTCGGCTGGCTCGCTTGAACGGTCTCAAGAAGACTCTTGGCTAATATGGGCCATGATCGGAAAATGCAGTGCAGGCTACAAATGGAATCACCACGAACAGGGTGCTCGTTTGACAGCCAGAGCATGAACTTTGTGGGCAATGGTTGGTGTACTCACCTGGGGAGCTCAGAGCAACCGATTCAGGGCTTGTTCTAAACTGACGAGTGCGGGCCTTGTTTATCCATAAGACAGAGGCAAGATCACCGTGCAGCAATTCAGCGGCTACAGCGAGGCTAGCCCCACGCAGTCAGTGCCAACAAAGGGCCTGGTATCACGCGTGTTGCTGGTGGCGACCCAGTCTTCAGTGATACCCTCGTAGTTAAGGCAAAATACTATGATACGGCAATGTCAGAGCCGCTATCGGCAGCCCTGACGAGGACCGACAGATGTGACCAATGCTGACCGTCTACCTCCCCGGGACAGAGTGTTAGCAAACTACGTTCGCTATAAAATTGTTAGCTTTAGGCGCTCTTGTTCGCATACTTCAACCTCGATATCAGTCCAAAGCAGAACAGACTCAACCGTCACGGAAGGAGCAAGAAGTAAATCGCTAACCAACCAATCAGGAGAAGTCACAGAGGGTCACTTGCTCAAGCTCGCCGCTCAAAATTATGCAAGCCCTGCTCCATGGTGCGTTGTCGCTCGAGGGAAACGCCGGTGCCGCATAACTTAATCCTTAAGTCATAAGCAGAAATGTTACCGAAAGTAAAGTTTGCTAATAAAAACGTTGCGACTAAGAACAGCGTGTTTGCTCAAATAGCAGTAGAGGCGGCTACTTGGCTGGGACGCTGTGAAAACTGGGGCCAAGACTTTCAGAAGCGCTATTTAGTTCCATCCATGTTGTTTAAGACTTCGTTCAACTCGATCGATTTCTTACCAAAAGTGTTGCAGGTACTCGGAACTGTACGTTAATCAGTAGCTTCTGATTATGAAAACTGCGCTTTATGTGTTCTTTCAACGACCTTGTGTTGATTTACTCGTTTTGTTCTTGCGGCGTATTCAAAAATCGTCATTCAAAAGGAAATCATTTGTAATTATTTCAATGTTAATCACAACTCCTAATCGATCGAGTGTTTTGAAGACTAAAAATTAGCATTGGTTTATGAACGCGAATGAAATAATTTACATTCTTCTGAGGCAGAATTTATGCCTATAAATTTTTTGCTGAACTGATTCATCAGAAGTAGGGTTAAAGCTTGTTGTGAACATTTAACAAAATAGGTTTGACACCACAGCAGAAAATATGCTTCCAGTACAGATTTACCATTAAATTTGATAAAAAAAGATAGTTTTATAAGGGGATTTTTATAAAATTTATAGCATTTCTTAGCTAAAATAGCCTTCGGCAACTTCATGTCAGAATTAACTGAAGTGTTCAAAAAAAACGCTCAGCTATTTAAAACTAATAAAGTAGTTAAATTTTGTTTTATTTGATCCTTAAAGCAGGTGGGAAATGTATGAAGATTACAAACAAACGCAGGTTTTTTTGAAAAAAAATAACAGTAATAATAAAAACAAAGGGAAAAAAGGAAGACTTTGGCGC
Source organism: Platygyra sinensis (assembly GCA_019787425.1). Taxonomy (NCBI): domain Eukaryota; kingdom Metazoa; phylum Cnidaria; class Anthozoa; order Scleractinia; family Merulinidae; genus Platygyra; species Platygyra sinensis. The sequence goes on from JAHPZR010003894.1 coordinate 29,918, forward strand.
ATGTTTGACACGTTTTTTCGTTTTTTCTGTCAACGTTTTTCTCTTTTTCCTATGTCTCGTGAAATTTATTGCTTTCGTCGTCGCGCGCAAACACGGGGGCTGTAAGTTTTTATAGTGGTAAAAACTAAGGTGGCAAAAACAGTTTTCTAGCACTTTCCAAAGATTTTGATAAGCCATTGTAAACCACTCTTTATCAGTTGATGCTAACAATCATGGTAGCAGCGAGAGAGGGAGATAAAACAAATTAAAAACTAAAACTCGCATTAGCGTTGGAAAACGGCACGCAGTAATGTTCGCGGCTCACTCGTTTCACTAGGATACTGGTGTGTTGAAAACATTTCTCCTAATACAATAAAAAAATGCATCCGTGAGCAGCAATTTTTTTGTGCACTATTTTAGCGCATTATCTTTTACCCCTTTCAAACATTTTCCTTAATTATTTTTTAACTTAAAGAGAATATTTTTTATTGAATGGTTACGATTTTTATTTTTTAATTTATATTTAAGAAAATTCTTTCAAATTGCACTCGCCTAAACTGGGCTGAGAATTTTTGGAAATATCACTAGTACCATAAAAATCCCTAATTGCACTCGCATTCACATTTATATTGATTTTTTCTGTCGATTGATAACAACGGCAAACAATAATCATAATACTAATTTAAAATTGGAGGCCTTTTTATTTACCAAGAGAGGCTCTCTACATACAGTATGCTAAAATCGAGCAGTAAGTGCTAAAAAAACAAGCTAATTAACATCTACCAATAACACGGTAACTTTTGGAATACTATTGAAAAACATTTTCATTTAATTTAATTTCATTTCTCTAAGTAACCAGGCGATGAAATTTTTCAAGCGTTCTTGAGAAACTTAATATCAAGCCTCGTAAGAATGTTTTAAAGCTATTGCGTGTGATCCCTGCCAAAATTAAACCCATTAATTAAGTTCATTTTCTTTAGGTGTGGCAGGCAATTTAAATTGTCAAGAGTTTCCCGAAAAAGTTGATGTCAAAACCTCGTATGAATGTTTTAAATCTATTGCGTTTTGATCCGCCAAAATTAACTGATGTAATTTTTTTGTCTGTCCACTAGATCGTGGGACTATTAATTTTCTCTGTACATGCAACCACATTTTTACCTGGCGACACCAAATTCGGTCACCCCAAATTCTATTCTGTGACATTCAACTCAGCAAAATCATATTTTTATCCTGTTACACTAAATTCAGTAACATCAAATTCTATCCCGTCACACACCAAATTCCGCAGTATCAATATTCTATCCTGTGACACTAAATTCGGTAAACATCAAATTCTATTCTGTAACACTAAATTCGGTAAACATCAATTTTCTATCCGATATCCTGTGGACACTAAATTGGTAACATCAAATCGAGGATCACACACCGATATAATGCGGGGTGTTATTGTGTTTTTAATTTCAACTAACGACTGTTTGAAATTGAAATATGGATAACTTCAAATTCCAATTTTTTCCTCGCGAAGTCCAGCTTGAGAGCTGAAGTATCGACACTGTCTCCTTAGCTGTATTTCAAAAAACATTAAACGTGCCATGAGGTTTTATTTTGTGCCATTACTGCTCGCATGTTTTCTCCGGAAATCATCTTAATTTCTTGTTATTTTTGTTACTTGAATTTAATATTTTTTTAAGAAAAAATTATGGACTTGGCATGTGCTTTTTCCATACTCCCCCTTTGTATCACGGGAATTAAAGATCGATTTAACAAGATAAGTGATGTTATTATACATTGAAACTCTATAACTCTTTTCTGATTGGCCGAAAGCGTACAATGAATTTTAGAAAATCAGCGCCCGTGGACGTCAATAACTGCAGATTATACAATAATCATGTCAAGGACACTCAAGGTCACGGGTAAATCATGTCAACTTCCGCCCGCTTCGTTTTGCTTCCCGTCAGTCAGAGAAGCAAAATCATGACTTACAAAATTTTTCTGATAAAGCAATTATTGGATTCGGTTTTTTGTGATATCCAGAATAAATCAAGGTCCGAGGTAAGGGCCATCAGCCCTCAGCATTCGGCTTTGGCTGAAAAACCCTTACCTCGATCAATTGATTATTTCTGTTTTGTTATAAAAAAAATCATTTTATTTGCAGTAGATATATCTAGCAACCTTTGTGGGCATTTTCAGGTGTAAAAAGTATGGGATCCCCTAATAAAAGGGTTTTCTCCCAAATCTCCCACTGAAAACAGTGGGTATTATGTCTAGGGGTGGATGTATGTACAAGAATTGTTTTGTAAGCAGAAAAAATCGAAAAATAACAGGAAATAAAAATTTAGTCCAAAAAATTGTTAGGTTGTTAAAGAATATACTAAACGTTTGAGGGACCAACAAACTGCAAAAGCCAGCCCACGTCCAACCACAAGGCAGTGCAAACAATAAATGATAATAATAAATTATATAAAGGATAGATTTAGCATGGAGTGGGTCATTAGAGAAAGGGGGAAATGGTCCAATTACTAATTAATCGTATCTATAACAAATTTTGGAATTAATAATGTCTTTTGGGAAGTTCTTTGGAGCGAAAACCTCTGTAGCGCTTTTCATAAATGTTGAAAAACTGTGCGAAACATTGCGAAAAAAAGCCATTCAAGTGCGCGTAATTGACTTGTAAATCGTTTGTATGGATTTAATTTGAACCATATTTTTAGGTTCATAGCTTGGTCTCTGTTTACGTTAAAAAACGTCATACTTAACTGGCGTGCCATTGCCATGACAACAGTTATGCCGCTGGTCCTGTTTTAATTAAGACTAAAATTCCCAGATTTTATCCTGAACAAGGATCATCCACTCACAACAATCTAATGGGGATATAGTTAAGACGATATGGAAAACCATTTGTGTGCCGAGCTAGACCCTCTGGCCCACTTTAAAAGATTGCAAATGGAGATTTTTTTCTGGAGATATTCGTGGTCGAGTGTTGTACTGTTTTAGTGTAACCACCTATGACGTCATCACTTTCCTCGTTTGCATAATACTAAAAACGTAAATATCTCCAAACAGAAAAAAAGATATTCCCAAAAGACAAATGCCATTCTTCCTTACTTTGTAAAGCATTTTCAAATAAACAGAAATCATATTTTACTTCATAGGCACTTAAACAATCGTAGGGTTGGGAGAGTCTCGAAAGTTATGAAAATCCTCGACTACGTCTCGGGCTTGCATAACTGTCTCGAATTCTCCCAACCCTCGTGTTTAGATGAGGCTATGTAAACACGAAAAAAAGTGCTCTGTTTCTTAATTACAATCCATCAGATATATATGATTGGTCTAACACTTTACGTGAACGGATATTCTACAGCTAAAACTGGGGGATAGCCCGAGACTAGTATATACTAAAACAGTGGATAGTGTTGAAGGCGCACGCTGATTGGCTCGTCAAACACCGAATATCCTGTGTTATTATTCAACAAACTGTAACACTATCCAAATATGGTCATGATGCTCTCGATATCTGTCATCCGTAGGTAACAGATATCCGGCGATATACGTAGCTTCGTACGTGGGAAGAAAAAGTGAAAGGAAAAAATGTCAACAAAAAAGGTTTAAAAATGTTACGAGCTTGGAAATCAATTTTGTTATCAATTTGTTGAATAACAAAACAATTATCCTGCTCAATCTCGCGGAATATCGTCTGATTTTAGCCGACGAGGCCTACGGCCCTTGTCGGCTAAGTATGCGAGCAGTATGCCCACTGAATATTTATCATATGAGAACTTCAATTTTAAAATAAAAAAGGGGGGTGCCCATACTCATTAAGGAGCACTGGGGCATTGAAAATGACCCATTTTGGCATTATTTAATGCTTATTACAAGAACGCATCCCCAGTAATAATTGTAAATTTTTGTGACCGAAACTCATGAGAACACGCATTAAACTGGAGTCAATGCGTTGTATCGAACACAAATAAACTTTTTAAGTTTGATTTAGACAGAAAGCTGAATTCTTGAATAAAATTTCAACCAAATTTCTTGACATGGTTACCATACGGCAAAACAGAAAAGACCACAGTTTAACTGCTATTTTCTTTATTTATTCAATTTTCAGCGATAGGAATCAGATCAGTCTTTCCTCAAGCAAAGTTTATGATAAGTTGATTACAATGACTGAAAAAAAAGTTGGGGTGCCCGCGCTCGTTGGTGAGCTATAACCATTTTCCAACTGACAGCGCTCAATATCAAGGCAAATCCGCCATATTTTCAATGTGCGCGTGCACGCGGGCGCGCTAAATGACGCCATAAATTATGCGCAGAAAGGATGCGCAGTGCAATTGTGAGGAATAACCTTAAGTCCTCCCCACTAAATCTACCAATTGTGAATTTGTAAATGTTATGATTAATTGGTAAAAGGACATTGTGTCGTCCAATTCACTCTGTAATCATACTCGGGATTAACAAATCTGACTCCCTCTTAATACGCGGTCGTCCGATTTTGTTAATCACTCGTATGATTACAGACCGAATTGGACTCAACTCAGTCCTATTTCCACTATTTATAATCCATCAAATATTTTTGCTAGCGCAAGTTCAATCTGAGCACCTCACGCGACCGAATTTTTTCCCAGCTAAAACTGGGGAATATCCGAGATTAGTATAAATTTTACCGTGGTGTATTGTGAATCCGTGAATTTGCAATTGATTGGCTATATTACCATTTTCTATCTGCTGATAGAAAACAGTTATGCATCAGTACACATCGCGCATCACGTTTTGAACCTGATGTAGCATAATAAAACAGTTCTTTTCTGCGCGTTACTTGACATTTCTTTCTTTTTATGCAATGAGAGTACGTTGACTATCTGCTCGTAGAAAACTGCAAAAAAACTGCGCGCGTTGCGAAAAAGACTTGAAGGATAACAAACACAATAGCCTCCATTTGGGATAAAAATATGCTCGATGTTTGTCCTTGGACATTATCTGTTCCTCGTAGCACACAGTTATTGTATATTTACGGGGTGTCTTTATTTATACAGGATCCCAATATTTTTTTTTAGGTACCTTGTAGATACCTTGTTTTTCACATGCGTAATTTAATCAAGCTTTCCGCTCAAACTTTAAAATAGTTATAGGAGGAATATTTTAACGTGGTGAACTAATTAACATGAAGTTTATCTTTTTGTGTTAAGTGATAATTTATTAGAGACCTTAAGCACCACGACGGGAGGCACGACGACGGCATACCGGAAGCAAATTTTCTGCTCCGGTCATGCGCAGAAACTGAATAACTGATTGCAATCTGCCGTCGTCCTCACGTTGGCGACGCCACATTCACGGTTTTGACGTAGTCTCGACAACGTCGTAGTTCATTGCAAAGTTTTTAGTCTTTTTATTTGATGTACTGTTTTTTTTTTTCTTACAACACATAAAGAAGGACCTTTCTGGTGTTCACTGTTAAAATTTTTTGAGGAGAAATTACACAACGAACATCACTAGGCAGGAAAATGCGCTAGCACAAGCCGCTAGTCGGCAAATTCACAGAAAGCCCCAAGCTCGAAGAAATCCACTCGGTAAGATCTATTACATTTACAAATTCTGTGTTTTAGTTTTCCCGGATCCAGTTTTACAGTCAAACTAAGTGAAGCGTACCCTCAAGATTAATGAACTGATTATTTGAATATTGAACCCGCTAGTCGTTTCAAGAATGCAATAATGAATTGATTATTCGAATATCGAACTCGCTCGTTCGATCCAAGAATACGGCTAACGGGTTCCGTTTTCGAAAATCATTTCACTATTGCATTCTAGAAAACACTAGTAGGTTTGAAACCTACTAGTCGCAACAGTGAATTGATTTTTTCGAAAAACGGAACCCGTTAGCCGTATTCTTGGATCGAGCGAGCGAGTTCAATATTCGAATAATCAATTCATTATTGCATTCTTGAAACGACTAGCGGGTTCAAGTTTCAAATAATCAGTTCATTAATGCAATCTTCAGGGGTACGCTTCACTTAGTTTGACTGTAATATGCGGTGTCGGAGATCAGGAGTACCTCAGCAACAGAATAAAGAGCATTTTTCTCGACTCGAAATTCAGCTTTACATTGTACAGGATTCATGGTTTTAAAGTCAAATTCTTCGTAGTGTTTATACGGGAAGCTAAGGTTCCTCGAAACGTTTTTTCTTCAATAAAAGGACGAATAGCCCTTTTCACGGTTAATTTTTCTCATTTGCATTACAATGTAATCCAACGTGGATGCGAGGCAATTTCGGGCTAAAACTACAAAATAGCCCGAAATTGCCTCGCATACATGCTAGATTTTATTGTAATGCAAATGAGCACAGTTAACCGTGAAAAGGGCTATTCTTCATTGCCTATTGTTTCCTCGTCATAAGCAACCAGCAGCTAGTCTCTAGCTATTGCAAGCGACAACTTGTTTTCAAGGTATTTTCGAAATGGTATCTTTTCTGAAAACTGTCGGGAAGTTGCCGTCGCAATGTTGGTTAACATGTTTAGGCGAGTGAAACGCGACGCCGGTCTCGCCTCAGCCTTTACGCGGATGTGCCGTCCACGTCGCCACCTCCCGTACTGGTGCTTAATGTCTCTATTAATGGTACAATAACGGACAATTCTAGTCATCTCACAGTTCATAACTGTTTCTATATCATTTATGTCATCTGAAGAAAAGAAAATGTTCGCACCGTCAGCAAAAAAAGGAAAGGACAATTTGTTAGATACATTAGCAACGACAGTGATGTAAATTAAAGATAATCAGGGGCTTAAAGTAGGCCTTGACATTCGAGTGGAAACTGAGTGTTGAAGAACAAGGTCGCTCCCTGGGCTGGCCCCGCCCCCAAGCCAGGGAAAAGACCCTGGAAACGAGGTTCTCTGGTTCCAACAGCACCCAGACCTACAGTGCTAGTCACCGCTGGTCCCACAACTAGACATCTGGGCTCCTGTGGACACCCAGTTATGACAGGTCACCAGTCATCTCTACAAAAACTCGGTGCTTGTTGATATACCACAACTTAAGGCTTCCACATCCTCGGTTGAGACAGTTAGGAATGAAGGCTGACGAATCAGGCCATGTTGGTTGCACGTGGAAACTTCCAGATGTGACCCACCAGCTGGGGCTTTCTTTCTGCCGTCAGTCGGCAGTGGAGCAATCGAAGCACTTCTGAATAATTTCTTGAAGGCGACTCTGAACTCGTTGGATCTGAACATGTAAATAATTGGGTTGAGGTCCGCTGTTTATTGCCATCAGCACAATGACGGAAGAACGGAGTGGGTTGGGAATTCGATTAGGGCCAAGCTTTACCGTGAGCAGTAAACAGATGAATCCTGGGAGATAGCACAATGTGAACGAGCCGATCACCATAACTGAAAAAAAGGTGATCGATGAGCACATCAATTATAGCAAGAGATAGTTAATAGGTGCACGATCGTGATCACGAGATGGTACGGTTCGACCTTCAATCGCAAACATTGGGGCTTCGTTTTGAACATAGTTAATAGGGGACTGGTTAGGAAGCCCGGCAAACATCAAAGGAACAAACAAAGATGCCAAGATTTATGTTGGAAGGTCCATGACCCTGCACAATCTTTTGTTTTGCGCTCATACACTATGCATGAATTACGTAACCAACACGTTTCTATTGGTTAGTTCCTCAGTTCGGAGAAAACAACTATTGTGTTTTGTGCAGGGTCAAGGCGAAAAAAACAGAACAATAACATACAACAAAGAACTTTGTCGAGTTTCATAACCATTCCCCTCTATTAACTATGTTTTGAAGTTTGCCGCCCTTCCTAACCATTCTAACGTACGTATTAACTATTCATGAATCTACGGCCATAGGTAAGTAGAATAGGAATCTCTGTAGGACCTGGACTTAAGGTGGCTCGATCGGATTTTTAGGTCACGATACCGTGACCGATACCATGCTATTGTACATTTCTGTATATCATGAATTCAAAAAACGTGCGAATGCTTTCCGGTAAATTTCCGAAGCATGCTAAAAGCTAGCACTACAATATCATTGTTTTATAGCTACAATTTCACTTAACAAAATGAGCACTGTGATTGGTTGATTCTTGGTCACGTGCCCCTGATCAAATACAAATGTATCCCGACCGGGATACAATTGCGCAGTTGTTGCCCTCACGAAGTCTTTGTTTGTTTGTTTTTGCTATATGAAAGTCTAAATATATAACAAAACACTTAATGTATGGTCCCTCGGGAAAATAGTAAGTTTTGTTTTCCCTCGGGACCATACATTAATTGTATATTGTTATTGTAGTGCCAGCTCGGGATATTTTAGCATGCCTCGGGAAAGTCGCCGGAAAGTTAGCCTGCGTGGCAGGCCGTAGAAAGGGAGTGAGGAAAGTCAAAATGAGCGCGGGATCGGAGGGAGAAGGAACGGCCTGCAAGGACGCTATTGTTTTCTTTGTTTTTTACGTCCACCAGACGAACGTAAAAATCCTGATTGGTCAGATTTAATGATTACCTAATTTCATCCTTCTGATTGGTCAGCGACCTGTCATTCGAAACCATTAAGGTCTTCTTACATTTATATTCAACCAGGCGGATAAATCTAGAGATCGTTTCGAACTAATTCATCATAGGTTAGCCGATGTTAGTAATAACGCCTCTTTTTAGAATTGTTAGCGACCTGATTATTGAAAGTCGAGGCCATGAAATTTACTGCCTGATATTTAGCTCAGAAGCTAGTTTGTTTGGAAGACATCGAAGAGGGCAAATTTGACGTTGTCTGTGCATCGGCGGAAAGTGTCACAGATGAGCGATTTCTACAATCATTGAAGAAGAACACTACTGAGTGGCAGTTTGGTGGCTTGTGAGTCGCATACAGTTGAAATATGAACAGGCACTGCAGGCCGACCGCGAATCGATGTAAGAAGCAATCACTGTTATCCCAAAGCTCTTTCTTTTTCTCTCCGACGGTTTGAATATATTTCTACGAGCTTTAGCCACACATTTGCCATATGTTACTTTTAGATTTATCTGGCAAACTCAACAAACATTGTGACAATTGCTTTCTTTCTGGCCCGGCGTCTTCTCGCTTTTCCCAACGTCCAAAGCTAAGGTCATTTTTCGTGCAAAACAACAAAAACAAGAAATACGAGAACCCATTGGCGCCTTCAGATTTTGTCACGAAAGAATTGGTGTGATTCTGATTGGATGATTTTGACAGCCAGACATTCCATAGTTGAGTGGGTTTTGCATAGTTAATTAGAGGGCGGAATGAAGAAAACAATAGCGTCCTTGCAGGCGTCCCCTACCGCGATCCTCACGCGTCTGTTCTCGCGCTTCATGCGCTCGTCTTTCCCCTTTCCCTCCCCTTCGGACGCCTGCCACGCAGGCTACCGGAAAGTAGTCGCGCGATTTTCACTTGAGGTAATTATATGTTAGAAGATTCATTTAAGACCAAAATGCCGTTTAGTTAAGTCTTGTGGTCATAGTTTGCAATAACATTTAAAAACAACTTTGCTTCTGTTGCATTTTGACACCTTGAAAATGCACTCGTAATTTTCTCGAAAACGCTCTTATAGATATTTTTACAATTTTGCCATTGTTGAGGCAGCTATGTCATGTCCGAGATTCCGACGTCGTATTTCCGAAATTATGTCTGGTGGCAAGTTATTCGGTGTTATGTAAAATGGGTCATGGCGTCATTTCGTTGCTATGATCCTGGTGAAATGTAGCCCATTTGAAACTTTCATCTTTCTCAAGCACATCACTAACGTTTGATTTTCTGTTGGATTGATAGTGGTGGTGTTCTAGTCGCTCAAAGTTAAACGGTATCCGGACTCAAAAATCCGATCGAGCCACCTTAATTCAATGTCTCCAGATGATAAAACGGCTTCTTTTCTGACAAGAGGTAGATCGTATTATTAAACAACTCGGACAAAAATAATGAATAATATCCATATTTCCTTCCAGAACACCTACCCTACACTACTACACTACAACACTACTGAAATAAGTGATATAAAATTTTGGGGTAAATAAAATCGCGAGCGCTGAGATAGCGAACTAAATGCAGCACCTCCTCCTGAGAACGTGAAAAAGCAAAAAGTCGCATTTTGACACAGTAACTTTGTTTGGGAAATAGTATCTCACAAGTGGGCGCAGCGAACAAGTGAGATATTGTTCTTGCCAGGAGAACACAAAATTCATATCTTCGAGCTAACGTGTAATGTTCTTTTTATTATATAGACATACTGATGACGACGTTTTTGACGATTTTCCGAAGATTTGCGACCACTTACCGAAGATGTTCCAAACGAACGTTCCCGAACATTTTCCGAAGAGTTCCAAAGATTGCCGAAAACTTTCGAGGAAAACCCGATGATGTTTCGATCATACACCAACGAATGTAAGTACAATTTAACAGACTTGACCGGCTGGGATGACCGTATAGGGAAAAACTGTGACCGAGGTCTTGAAAATGCTGTCCGTGGCAGCAGCCCTTCCTGCAGTAAACTACAGTTTACAGGACACAAAAAATCTAACATGCAAACGAGTGAGTAAGTCAGATACTAGGCGAAGAAAGGTAAGATGTGTTAAAGAACAGATTTATTTCGAACTCCTTTATGTTAGTAGCGTTTAGTTCACCAGTTATATAAGGTCTCCAAAATTAAATTGTTTTCTTTTGTACCGTAAATTTAATAGCAGCCGTAGCGAGGAAATTCGTTTAGTGTACTCCAGCGAAATTCTCTCAAATACGGCAACGATCAAATAGGGAGACTCGATGTACTCGACTGAAATTGATTCAGTTTTTTACTTAAAATTGTACAGAGAGTGACACAGGGTTACACGCCATTACAGCATCGAGCAACAAACAGCCAAACAAACTCTAACAATTTCAAAAAAACTCAATTGAATAACTTCCCTTGCCATCTAAAGGTGAAAAGAGATAAATTTGCGTTCATTAATCATTTATGAAAGTATAAAAAGGCGAAAGATTGACGATAATTGCTAATTCATTCACGAAAATAGATCAACTCGCTGAATACCGACCGCTGTAGCGGTCGGGATGAGAAAATTCCGCCAGCTCCAGGAACCAATCAGATTGCATGATTTGTTGAATTTCGTTCGCTTACGAGCTAAAAAAACAAGATAATTTTTTTGTTGTTGTTATTCAGGCCACATTTTCAATAAACCTTATAACATTTTTCTAGCTGGCGCATTACTCGTGGTTCGGACAACAACAAATCAATCACGACTTAAAGTAGCCAAACTTGAAATTAAACCAAGAATAATAATAAAATAAATTTAGAGCACCGTTAAGAAGTACAAAGATCTAGTTACCTATTGTCTTCATCCATTTCATCTCTTTTTTCTTCCTTCTTCTTAACTCAGCAGTTTGGTGATTCAGGTTTTCGCCAGGCTCAATTCGGCTGCTCTGAAACCAAGAGATTTTGGCAATATGGACGTAAACGAATATCGTCACTACAAAAGGAATCACCACGAAAAGGGTGCCGTTGAAGGCAAGATGAACTTTGTGCAATGATTGCGGCTCGCCTGTGGATTCATAGCAACCGATCAGGCTTGTCCTAAACTGAGAGTGGGCCTCGTTACCATAAAACAGGGGCAAGATCACCGTAGAAACCACAGGGGCACCCCACGAAACCAACAAGGCTGGTATCACGCGTGTTCTGGTGACAATTTCAGTGTACCTCAGAGGATATATGATAGCAATGTACCGATCGCAGCTGAGGAGACAAATGTGACCAATGCTGACGTACAGAAGTGTTCCAAGTAGTGTAGTAAAATGTTCGCACGCTTTGTTAGCTGCTTCAAAATCGTACAACCAAATCAAACGGAAGAGAAGAAACGACAACAAGGAGAAGTCAGACACTGCTAAGCTGGCCAAAATAGGACTGCTTGGTCTTTGTCGGAGGGAACGCGTGCCATAAATAACCAAGCAAACAGAAATGTTACCGAGAAAGTTTGCTGAAAAAGGTTGGACTAAGAACAGCGGTTTGTAAAGCAGTAGAGACGGCACCTGGCTGGGACGCTATGAAACTACGGCCGGAACTTTCAGAACTGCCAACAGAAACATCCATGTTGTTTAAGTCTCTGTTGCCTCGATCGATTTCCTTACCAAAGTGCTGCAATACTCGGAACTGTAGGTTTATCAGTAGCGATTGATTGTGAAACTGCGGGTCACAGACTTAATAAGTTCTTTTTTTAACAACCTTGTGTTCATTTCCTCGTTTTTGTTCTTGCGGCGTATCTTAGAAATCGTCATTGAAAGGAAATCATTTATAATTGTTATATAATTACAATCACAGCCTAATCAAGTGTTTTGAAGACAGAAATATCAGCCTGTTCTATGTACGCAAATAAAACAATCTTACATCTTCTGAGCAAAGTTTACGCCTTAAAATACTTGGGCTGAACTGATTCAAAACTAGGGTCAAAGCTTGCTGAGTTCGTTTAACAAAATAGGTTTCGACAGAAGCAGCTAGAAAATCAGTCAGCAAATTAAGGTCCATTGTTATATGCTTCCTGCTTTACCATTAAAAATTTGACAAAAAATAATTTATAAGGGAATTTTTTAAAAATTTATAGCATTTCTGAGCTAAAATAGTTTTCGGTAACTTCTTGTCCGTTGTCACTTAAAAAGTTTATTCAGAATTACATTATTCCAAAGAAATGAAAAAACTTTACTCAGCTATTTAAAACTAAGTCCTTAAATTTTGTTTTATTGGATCCTTAAAGCAGGTGGAAATGTGTGAAGGTTACAAACAAACGCAGGGTTTTTTTTTTCAAAAATAATAGTAATGATAATAAAAACAATAGAAAAAAAGGGAAGACTTGGCACATGTTCACGGACGGAGACACGTTTTTTCTTTTTTGTGCCAACGTTTTCCTCTTTTCGAATTTCTCGTGATTTATTGCTTCGCCTTCACGCAACACGTGAGTTGTAACTTTAATGTTTAATTTAAGGTTACTATACACCTTCAGATCGATAATTTTCTTCAAATCTGGATTTTTGAGTCAAAATATTGGTCGAGGTGTGATCTTTAATTTTTTTTAAAAAAAAATTATTGAAAAAGACTAAATTTTTGGCAGAGAAATCGCAGTTTCGCGTTTACGCCGGAAGTAAAAGTTTACCCCTTGATTGACAGCCATATGATGTTATGCAATAAACCGAGACGACTTTCGCGGTATTAGAACTGGCTACTCCAGTTGATCAGTCACCACGCAAGCATCTTCCTTGGTGTAATTATGTTAGGTTATGAATAAACCTAGACCATGAATGTCCGTGGACCAGTTCGAAGAAGCGAAAGAAGCGAACCAAAATGAAAAAACAGCAATGAACGAACAAGCGAAAGTTGGCAGAAAGTTGAAGCCACGCCGGGCTATCTGGGATCAAGGCTGCAAAAGATTGATCAAGAGTTTTAATTGACAAAGGCGCTTTAATGATAGTACATGTTTTTTTTTCTGGCTGGCTTGCCTCTATTTAAGTAAGCATCTATATCACGTTAATTTAACTCTCTCGCTCTAATTAGCACGTTACTATTGTAAACTCTTTTGTTACCTCTGGCTATTTTGTTTTATTCCCAATTTTATTTCACGTTGTTGTTTATCTTTGTGTTAGCATTATATTATAAATTCAAATGTAACTTCAAATTAATTCTTCTTTTAACTGAAGATGGTCGTTGCACGACCGAAACATGTCTTGCAAACGTCGTTCCAAATGTGTCGTTATTTTTATAAAAATTGTTGTCAGTCTGCTTCTTTCCAGATCTTTTGGATATTTATATATGTTTATTACATATTTATGTAACATTCAACTGCTTGTCTGCATTAATTTGAACTTCCGTTTACTTTTAACAGATACAAACTTAAGTGTAAACGTTCTCTGGTAAAAGTTTAAAAACTATGAGCTTTCGACAGACTGACTGCTGTCTTCAACGGATAAAAACGTGTGAAGATAAAAGCGAAATAAATAAAACAAAACGGACACTGATTTCGCATAAAATTAAAAGATAAAAGTATGTGCAAAAAAAGAATGTTAACAATGCTAAGAAAAATTAGTGTTTTCTTTAAGAGAATGTGGTATTGTCTTGGGAGCGGGCACGAATTATTGTCCGCCCCAACAGTTTTTGCCGTGTGCCATGACTCCAATGTCTTTCTACACTCCGATTGTTCGCTTTGTCAATGATCTTAGAATTGTTGAAGTCAATAACGTGATTGAAAGTCCACGCGTGTTCAGTTTGCGACGTTTGACCCTTTAGTACAATGCTTAATGTTCCTGATGTGTTCTTTCTCCTAGTAGTAAAGGATCTTTGGTTTCGCCAATATAGCTCCAGGGGCAAGATGCACATGGAATTTTATAAATGACATTGCATTGGTCATCTTCGGCAGGTCGAAACTTAGGGATATGGAAATGCTGTTGTAAAGTTTTTACCGGTCTGCTGGTAACTTGGATGTCATGTTCCTTGAGGATTCTTGAGAGAGGTTCCGTTTTTTTGCACATACTTTTATCTTTTAATTTTATGCGAAATCAGTGTCCGTTTTATTTTATTTATTTCGCTTTTATTCTTCACACGTTTTTATCCGTTGAAGACAGCAGTTCAGTCTGTCGAAAGCTCATAGTTTTTAAACTTTTTACCAGAGAACGTTTACACTTAATTTTATCATGAATCCTGGTAACGGATCTTCAATATTTTTATGATACAAACTTGTCCATATGAGAAAAGTTCTAACACCTTCTGAATGGAACGAGGCTTAAGGCAGCTCTCAGTTTTTCCAAATGGGACAAAACATAGCCGTTACACCTGTTTATGGAGCAAGGGAACGTTTTCAATCCGATTTGGGATAATAATTAGAAAAAATTCTAATTACTGGAAGATTTGGACCATATCATGTACAAACTTTGTAGCTGTCCGTGTATGTACAAAGGTCCACAGTGACACAAAACAGAAAAATGTCCGGTTTAAGATGTCTGGTTTGAAATTTACGCCGTTTTATATTTGTATTCAGGTTTTTTCTTTCAGATAACACAAAATAGTATTGCACTAATCAAAGTGGAACTTTGATTAGTGTAATACCGTGTTTAAAAATAGACTTATCG
>JAHPZR010003894.1:52500-60000 GCA_019787425.1 Platygyra sinensis
AGCTACACTCTCGGTGAACTGTTCGCTTCTCGAAACAAATAATGTCCGCGGACATATCCTGGCATATTCTTGCTATAAATGGAGGGTACTTGTTATATAATACAGTTGTTTGATAACATGCATATTCACTTAGTGTCTTAATTTATACAGGATCCCAATATTTTTTAGAGAACTTGTAGATACCTTGTTTTTTACATAGGCAATTTGATCAAGCCTTCCGCTTAAAATTTAAAATAGTTATAGGAGTAATATTTTAACGTGGTAAATTTATTAACATGAACTTAGTTTTTTCTTTTTTCATGTTAACTGATAATTTATTGTGATGAAATTTCGTGTCTAGCAAACTGACTCAATGATAATTTATTAATGGGGCAATAACTGAAAACTCTAGTCACCTCACAGTCCATAACTGTTTGGATATCATTGATGTCATCTGAAGTAAAGAAAATGTTCGCACCGTCAGCAAAAAGGCGAAAGAACAATTTGTTAGATGTATCAGCAATTAATGTCAGTGATGTAATATAATAAGGAGCTTAAAGTAGGCCTTTAACTTCGAGTGGAAAGTGAGTGTAGAAGAACACAGTCAACATTCCCTCTGGTTTTAACAGGACCCAGGCCGACAGTCTGCAGTTATGTCCAGGATTGAACGCAAGTATTGTTTAATTATAGTACTTCAAATTTGGCAGGTTATTTGAAATTTTCATGCTACTTCATATTTGACAGAATTGTGTGTGTTTAGGTAACTTTTTACCGATGAGGACACTTTGTGATGCTTATCATAAGGAATTTGAATCTCATTAGCGTTCAATCCTGGACATATCTGGCAGACAGAGCTAATCACCGCTGGTCCCATATCTAGACATCCAGTTATGACAGGTCACCAGTCACCTCTACAGCAACCTCGGAGCTTGCCAGTTTACGACAACTTAAGGCTTTCACATCCCCAGTTGGAACAGTTAGGAATGAAGGCTGACGACTATGCTGGTTGCACGTGGAAACTTCCAGACATGACCGACCAGCTTGGGCTTTCTTTTTGCCTTCAATCGGCAGCGGAGCAATCGAAGCACCTCTGAATAATTTCTTCAAGGCGATTCTGAACTCGCTGGATCTGAACATGTAAATAACTGGGTTGAGGGCGCTGTTTATTGCCATCAACACAATGACGGAAGAACGCAGTGCGTTTGGAATTCGATTGAGGCCAAGTTTTACCGTGAGCAGTCCACAGATGAATCCTGGGAGATAACACAAGGTGAACGAGCCGACCACCATAACTGAAAAAAAGGTGATCGATGAGCAAATGAGTCTACGGCCATAGGTAAGTAGAATAGGAATCTCTGCAGGACTTGGGTTTAATTATCCAGATGATAAAACGGCTTCTTTTCTGACAAGAGGTAGTTCGTATTATCAAACAACTCGGACAAAAATTCTGGATAACATTTATATTTCCTTCCAGAAGAACTACACTACACTACTACACTACTGAAAGAGCGTTGTTTCTTCTTCAAATTAGTGAAGTAAAATTTTTGGGTAAATAAAATCACGAGCACTGAGATAGCGAACTAAATGCAGCACTTCTTCCTGAAAACTTGACCTTTGTCCCCAGTGTAACGAGACCGATTACTGCTAGAAAAGCAAACGCTTTTCTTTTTTGAAACATTTTCTAGTGATATCTCTCCGAAACCATTATTGCAAGAAACTATTTCCAGATATGAAATCTTGCAGGGTCAAAGAAGAAGTTAAAATTCGCATTTTGACACAATAACTTTGTTTGCTCAGAATTGAAGTCAATGACCGTTAATCCTTGGCGAGTTGAACTTGATACCTACGATACCTGCCTGAATATTGATATTTATAGCAGTGTCGTCTTCTTGGATTAACATGCGGTCGGCATGTGCACCAAATTTATGACATTTATAGCAGCGGGCAGATGGAACGTTAAGAAAACGTAACGTTTCTTCTATCAGAGGTTTCTTAGCTTCTTTTGAAGGACGACGCTCGCGATTTTATTTACCCAAAAATTTTATTTCACTAATTTGAAGAAGAGAAAATGCTCTTTCAGACCAAACTAGTCGTTTTGGGAAAATCAGTGTACAGAATGCTCTTTTGGATCGTTAACTTAGAAAACGCGTTAAATATTTTATATCTATTTAGCCCTAAGTATACAAGAAAGGAAGCACAAGTACGACGTGCAATCAGTTTGCAATATATAAAAAAGATTTTTACTTTTCTGTTTACGAGCCTCTGAATATGCCGCTCATTTTCGATCGATTCAAGTTTGGTCTATTTGGGGCATCGAAAACAAAAATTGCATTAAAAAAAACAATTTCTGATTTAGAGAACTTAAAACAATATTTTTGCAACTAGTGCCGGCCCATAGGGCAAGTTTGAGTAAATTCGATTTTTTTCGCTATTTCCAAGTCAAGCTGACAATAAGGCGAACATTCTTTTGTTACATATTTTTGGTTAACGGACACTCTCGATGATATAGAATCTACGGGCCTCCGGCCGTAGATTCAAAAATAACAATGTCATCACTTACTATAACTCATAACTTGCTAACGCAATCACTTGTTAAAAAGGAAGCAAAACACAAAAAAGAGGTTAAAACAAGCAACTTAGAGGAGGAAAAGCTCTGGAAGAGACGACATTAGTTTCACTGATCACACCAATCGGTAATGTTTTATAGCTCGAACAAAACTGTAAATGAATTTGAAATAATTATCATGGAATACGATGCTAATCATACAAAACAATAAAAAGCATTGAACAGGCTGAAGATAGGAGTGGCAAACTTATACTAGCAAACGTATGCAATGTCTAAGGCACAAATTTTACATTGGGCGAAGCTTTACCTCTAGCTGGAATATTTTCCTTTCAATTCAGAGGTCCTTTCAAGATTCTTCCAGGCTATTTACTGACAAAGTCAGGCAAAATATATTAAAGTAGTCCTGCCAGCTTCTGTTTGCATTCCTGCCTTTCTTTTAGAGGTTTTTTATTTTTATTTTCTATTTTACCTTTTTGGGGGCTCGTGAGGGGGCGGAATTTAACAAATCCTGCAATCTAATTGGTTCCTGGAGCGGGAGGAGTTTTCTCATCCGGACCGTTACAACGGGCGGGATCCGTCGAGTTGATCTAGTTTTGTGAACGAAAATATATTTTATAGGCCGGCGCGGGAGTGGGGGGTCTGTAAAGGGAAAAACTGTGACTGAGGTCTTGAAAATGTTGCCCGAGGTCGCAGGCCGAGAGCACCATTTTAAAGCCCGAGGTCAGTCACAGTTTTTCACTATACGGACCGACGCTAAGCCGGCCAATAACATTTTTATCTGTTTCTTTTTGCCGTAAACTGGATTACGGAACTTTGACACTGAATTAGGCTTTTCTAATTCACGAAAATCGATCAACTCGATGGATTCCTCCCGCTGTAGCGCTCCGGATGAGAAAATTCCGCCCACTAGAGGAACCAATCAGAGTGCCGGATTTGTTGAATTCCTCCCGCTCACGAGCTAAAAAAAAAAGAGATTTTTTTGCTATTCAGGTCACATTTCAAGAGACTATGACATTTTACAGCCGGCACGTCACTCGTGGTTCGGACAACAACAATTGAATTACGACTTGGACTCGAGTGAAGTGGCCAAACTTGAAAATGAACTAATAATGACAAAATAAATTTAGAGTACTGTTAAGACAATGCTCTAGTTACCTATTGTCTTCATCCACTTCACCTCTTTTTTCTTCCTTCTTCTTAACTCAGCAGTTTGGAGATTCAGGTTTTCGCCAGGCTCAGCTCGGCTGCTCTGAAACCAAGAGACTTTGGCAATATGGCCATAAACGAAAATCATCACTACAAATGGAATCACCACGAACAGGGTGCTGTTGACGGCAACATGAACTTTGTGCAATGGCTGTGTCTCACCTGTGAACTCAGAGCAACTGATCAGGCTTGTTCTAAACTGAGAGTGGGCCTTGTTACCATAAGACAGGGGCAAGATCACAGCGGAAACCACCGGGGCACCCCACGCAACCAACAAGGCTGGTATCACGCGTGTTCTTGTGACAATTTCAATGTACCTCAGAGGATATATAATAGCAATGTAGCGATCGCAGCTGAGGAGACAGATGTGACCAATGCTGACGTACAGGAGTGTTACAAATAGCACTATAAAATGTTCGCACGCTTTGCTCGCTGCTTCAAAATCGTACAGCCAAATCAAACGGAAGAGAAGAAACGACAACAAGGAGAAGTCAGACATTGCTAAGCTGGCCAAAATAGAACTGCTTGGTCTTTGTCGGAGGGAACGCGTGCCATAAATAACCAAGCAAACAGAAATGTTACCGAGAAAGTTTGCTAAAAAAGTTGGACTAAGAACAGCGGTTTGTAAAGCAGTAGAGACGGCACTTGGCTGGGACGCTGTGAAACTGGGGCCAAGACTTTCAGAAGCGCTATTAGTTCCATCCATGTTGTTTAAGACTTCGTTCACCTCGATCGATTTCTTACCAAACTGTTGCAGTACTCGGAACTGTACGTTTATCAGTAGCTTCTGATTATGAAACTGCGCTTTATGTGTTCTTTTCAACGACTTGTGTTGATTTCCTCGTTTTTGTTCTTGCGGCGTATTTAGAAGTCGTCATTAAAAGGAAATCATTTGTAATCATTTCAATGTAATCACAACCTAATCGATCGAGTGTTTTGAAGACTAAAAATCAGCATGGTTTACGAACGCGAATGAAATAATTTACATCTTCTGAGCAGAATTTATGCCTAAAAATTTTTTGCTGAACTGATTCATCAGAAGTAGGGTTAAAGCTTGTTGTGAACATTTAACAAAATAGGTTTGACAGAACAGCAGAACATCAAGAAATTAAGGGACATTGTTATATGCTTCCTGCACAGATTTACCATTAAATTTGACAAAAAGAAGTTTTTAAGGGGATTTTTATAAAATTTATGGCATTTCTGAGCTGAAATAGCCTTCGGAAACTTCATGTCAGAATTAACTGAAGTGTTCGAAAAAAACTTTACTCAGCTATTTAAACTAAGTGGTTAAATTTTGCTTATTTGATCCTTAAAGCAGGTGGAAATATGTGAAGATTACAAGCAAACGCGGTTCTTTTTTCAAAAAAATAGCAGTTATAATAATAAAAAGGGAAAAAAGGAAGACTTGGCGCATGTTTGACACGTTTTTCGTTTTTCTGTCAACGTTTTCTCTTTTCCTATATATGTCTCGTGAATTATTGCTTCGTCGTCGCTCAACCGTGACGTGAGTTGTAAGTTTATAGTGGTAAGCTAAGGTGGCTTGACAGTTTCTAGCACTTTCAAAGATTTTGATAAGCCATTATAACCACTCTTCATCAGTTGATGCTACAATCATGGTGGCAGAGAGAGAGGGAGATAAACAATAAAACTAAAACGACACGCAGTAATGTTCGCGGCTCACTAGTTCACTAGGATACTGGTGTGTTGAAACATTTCTCCTAATACAATAAAAAGTGCATCCGTGAGCAGCAATTTTTGTGCACTATTTTAGCATTATCTTTTACCCCTTTCAAACATTTTCCTTAATTATTTTTTAACTTAAAGAGAATATTTTTTATTGAATGGTTACGATTTTTATTTTTAATTTATATTTAAGAAATTCTTTCAAATTGCACTCGCCTAAACTGGGCTGAGAATTTTGGAAATATTACTAGTACCTTAAAATCCCTAATTGCACTCGCATTCACATTATATTGATTTTCTCTCGATTGATAACAACGGCAACAATAATCATAATACTAATTTAAAATTGGAGGTCTTTTATTTACCAAAAGAGGCTCTCTACATACAGTATGCTAAATCGAGCAGTAAGTGCTAAAACAAGCCATGCTAAATCGAGCAGTAAGTGCTAAAACAAGCTAATTAACATCTACCAATAGCACGATAACTTTGGAATACTATCGAAAACATTTCATTTAATTAACTTCATTTCTCTAAGTAACCAGGCGATGAAATTTTCAAGCGTTCTTGAGAAACTTAATATCAAACCTCGTAAGAATGTTAAAGCTATTGCGTGTGATCCCTGCCAAAATTAACTCATTAATTGAGTTCATTTCTTTAGGTGAGCAGGCAATAAATTGTCAAGAGTTCCCGAAAAAGTTGATGTCAAACCTCGTATGAATGTTTAAATCTATTGCGTTTGATCCGCCAAAATTAAGTGATGTAATTTTTGTCTGTCCACTAAATCGTGGACTATTAATTTCTCTGTACATGCACCACATTTTACCTGGCGACACCAAATTCTATTCTGTGACATTCAATTCAGCAAAATCATATTTTATCCTGTTACACTAAGGGCGCGTTCGTTTGGGATCAATCTAGGATAAGAATAATTGGAATAATGCAAGTAAGCGTTTGTTTGGGAGCTATTCTCATTCCGGAATACCTGGATTTCCATTCCGGCTATTCTGCTCCCAGGAGCAGAATAGCCGGAATATATTCCGGAATATATTCTTATTCCGGAATATCCCAAACGAACGCGCCCTAAATTCAGTAACATCAAATTCTATCCCGTCACACCAAATTCCGCAATATCATATTCTATCCTGTGACACTAAATTCGGTAACATCAAATTCTATTCTGTAACACTCAATTCGGTAACATCAATTTCTATCCGATATCCTGTGACACTAAATTGGTAACATCAAATCGAGGATCACACACCGATATAATGCGGGTGTTATTGTGTTTTAATTTCAACTAACGTCTGTTTGAATTGAAATATGGATAACTTCAAATCCATTTTTCCCTCGCGGAGTCAGCTTGAGAGCTGAAATATCGACACTTTCTCCTTAGCTGTATTCAAAACATTAACGTGCCATGAGGTTTATTAGTGCCATTACTGCTCGCATGTTCTCCGGAAATCATCTTAATTTCTTGTTATTTTTGTTACTTGAATTTAATATGTTATAAGAAAATTATGGTCTTGGCCTGTGCTTTTCCATACTCCCCCTTTGTATCACGGGAATTAAAGATCGATTAACAAAATAAGTGATGTTATTATACATTGAACTCTATAACTCTTTTCTGATTGGCCGAAAGCGTACAATGAATTTTCGAAATCAGCGCCCGTGACGTCATAACTGCAGATTATCAATAATCATGTCAAGGACACTCAAGGTCACGGGTAATCATGTCAACTTCGCCCGCTTCGTGTTGCTTCCCGTCAGTTAAAAAGCAAAATCATGACTTACAAAATTCTTCTAATAAAACAATTATTGGATTCGGTTTTTGTGATATCCAGAATAATCAAGGTCGAGGTAGGGGCCATCAGCCTCAACCTTCGGCTTTGGCTGAAAACCCTTACCTCGACCAATTGATTATTCTGGATAACACAAAAGCCTCATCCAATAATTGTTTTATTTGATAGCATTTGCCTCTAGTCACCTGTTCTAAAGAAAGGAAAAAAGTTCAAGACAGATTATAAAGATTAAACTATTTTAAATGGCTGAGAAAATAAAAAAAA
>JAHPZR010003894.1:67500-74011 GCA_019787425.1 Platygyra sinensis
GCTTTCTTGAAACACTATTTCTAGTGTAAGAACAAGTTATTAAAAAGAGCATCTTACTTGCTTTTTTTCGTCATTCTTGGAAAACGAAATTTTTATAGCCGCGATTCGTGATCATTTTTTTTTCGTTTGTGACTCGTGCCAGAGACCCCCTGTACGACCCTCTTATATTTTCATACGTTAGCAACGGATTTCTAATGAAACTTCGGATATCTACTAAATTCGCCGAGTTCATTGTTCGAAAAGGCTTAATATTTGTTCGAGTAAAAAAAAAATGGTAAGTCAATGACATGGTTAAAAAGGAACCGCTCACGGGGGGAAATTCAATTCGAGCTAAACCCAATGAGTGAGTGGCAGAATTTATGAAGGAATTCAATCATATCCTCGCAGCGATTTATTTTTTTAAAAATATACATTTTCGCGTTATAATTAGCTTTAGTATAGAATTTCGGGAAAACTGATAAAGATGTGTAAACATTCAGGTTGAAATACGGTTCGCCCCTGGAGTTGTCACCATAGTAGAGGGAAACTCCGAAAAAATGTTTTCCTTTCTTTGTTGAAAAAAGAATCACTCAAGTCAGTTTTAGGTCAGCCTTTGACTTGCCGAACTAAATTGCAATTTGGTTCGACCGTAGCACGACAGATATATAAACTCTGATTCAGACGTCGTGTCAGAGTCAAACCGAATTCAGGATTGACTGATATTTCGTAACAGTTCTCCTCCTAGACCTCCTGACTCCCCGTGAGAAAGCGATCTTGCCAAAAGCATTAATATAATTTCTGAATTTTGTTTGGCGCGACAAAACCTGGACGTTTGAATCGCTGCCGTGCCAGAGTCGTGTAGAACAGCGGAGCTTGTCGAACTTAATTGCTTGCCAAACTTAACTCACAAGTTTGCCAAGGATTCAGACGCCGTGCTTCTGCCGTGCTTTTGTCGAATTTAAACTCCTGAATTTAGCTAGGCTCGCTCGGGCACGGCCGCACGACATCCGTTGAGCATTTTAAGCGAAATATCAAGAAGGTAGCTGATATATCGGATTCCCACACGGCAATCATGTAAAGCAGTTGTAATTAGTTTTAGTTTTTAACTTAAGCTTAACTGATGATTTTCCGTGTTTAAATAAAGATTTACATACATACATACATACATACATACATACATACATACATACATACATACATACATACATACATACATACATACATACATACATACATACATACATCTTAAGTGAGCCTTAAAGACTTTGGAGTTGGATTCAAACGGTTTAAAGCATCATGCATTGCTTTTTTCCTCGAACCAAGCCATTATCTCCATTTGCATTCAACCTTTAGGCGATCAAGATACGAAGTATGAGTGCACGTGTATTCTAACTACCAAAACTCTCCAGGAACATGCCAATTTGCATGCGTGTTTCTAATATGTACGCGTCGGACGTCATTTGAGTGTTAACAGGTTCAGTGGCCATTCAGATAGAGTGTTAACCGTCTGATTCTGTATAAACATGAGTACGTTTAATAGGGCATCTTATCCCTGGCTTTATGTTCCTGGTAATCTCAGTGTGGTGGTTTATCGGCGAAGCTCTGCAAAAAGGCGGTCACAGAAGTTACTGCTATCGCGCCCGAGGTCGCTTTCGCGGATCAAGAGCGGCTGTCCAACCTGTGTGGTATTCGTGTCCCGGCGCCAGGCTTTCCGCAATACCCGTGGAGCCCATTGTAAAAGTTGTGTTTGCGGCGCTGGGCGTCTCAATCAAACTTTTCGTTGACAATGCAGTAACCCTGTATGATGAAGATGGAGAACTTGTCGCCAAACACGTGCCTAACTACACCCATGCAGTTCTGTACGGTTTGTTTGGCTTTAGCGGCGTTGTGGATCTAGTGATGTGGTTCGACTTGTTTCCGCTGCCGCCAAAGTTCGACTATTTGATCTTGTCATTGGGATTCTGCTTCGAAGGGATTTTATTTTACTTCCATCCTCACGGGCGAGATGAACTCAAGACACCATCGCGCAGAATGCCTTGACATCATAAATTAGTCATAATCGTCGAAGTGGCAAATTTAAATACGAATGCGCGTTCAATAGGCCAGAATAAGAGAAGAAAAGGCCCAAATTGGCTAAGTGGGGTTGACAAAAATCGCTTTTCTGATTTCCTGACGCTCTAAAATAGAATTCGGCATACGGCTTTTTGAAGAGTAATGATTAAACTACAATTTGAGCCTAAACCAAAGGAGATTTAGGAAGTATAAGGACTATCCCTTCGCAGTTGAAAAACGGTAAAATTGGACGATTTTTAGTATGAAGTCCGTTTTCAACAGCGCTTTATTGAAAATTAAAACCGCCTTGCAATATTCGGCATACGGCAAATTGAAGATGGATCTTTTCTTAAACAAAATCCGCTTTAAGTTTGGTAATTGATGCGCGAGAACCACTATCCCGTTCAGTTTGAAAACTGCCTGGTCAAGTTGCGTTTGAAAATGGCGCGTTCTAGGTAAGCGAGCCATTGTATTCAGCTCAGGACTGAATAACAATGGCTGTCAAAACTAACAATACCCATTTAAGATAACCATTTAGATGTAAATGAGTACCTATTTGCCGCGAACTTAAAACTGGTCTCCCAGCCGAGTCATTCGCTCATAACACGCAATGAACATGGAGGAAAGTAAAAACGCCAGTGACCGGGAGCTCTTTTCAGAGCTCTTCAAAGCGAGATGATGTCACGGCAATTGGTCAAGAGTAAACAATGTCCGTTCGAGTGAGGACGATCAAACCCGCGCTGTCTTAATACTTCAAGAAAATGAGCGGCAAAAGCCGTCGATTGTTTTCAGAGTTTTTCAAATAAGATAAGCGGCCATCGATCGATCAGTGGACTTTGTTTGACTTCGTTGTCATGCGACCGTAACTGAAGTAAATAGCGCGCAACACTACAGCACGCTCAATAATATTTTAATAAAGAGGTTTTATGGGTGGTTCATACTTTACGTCTAGTAAAAGCTGTCGATAGTTTTCAAAGTTTTTCACTTACAATCGGCCATCGATCGATCAACGAACTAGTTTGTTTGGCTTCATTGCTATGCGATCATGCGAGCGTATCGAATGAATAACGAACACTCACTACTGACCCAAGTAAGCAAGCAAATATGCTTACTCTCAATCCCTCCTTAAGTGCGCAAATGTTTAATAAAGAGGTTTACGAGTGGCCGCCCCGGGCTAAACTACAGAATACAGGGCCACTTTTAATCATCCACCAAACGAGCCGGCTCGCATAGCTCGGTCTTCGTTCTTTTATTTACTACCGAGCCAAAAGAGCCGCTAAATATGAACCCAAGACTTAACGTCATACAAATTATTTCTCGTTCATTATCCACTACTGACGCAAACTCGTTCTTTTATCCACTACCGACCCAAACGAGCCGCTAAATATATGAACCCAAGACTAAAAATCATACAAATTATTCTTCGTGCTTTCATCGACTGCCGAGCCAAACGAGCCGCTGCACGAAGTTGCCTTGATTCTGGCCCTGCATTCTTTAGTTGTAGGGCTCATAGTCTACATGGTCAAAGCCGTCGATAGGTGTCAAAGTTTTTCAAATTCGATCGGCCATCGATCAACGGGAGCATCATCAATATGGCGAAAAGAGAGGTTAGGGAGAGAGAATTGAAAGGAAGAATTTCTAACGATACAAACGAAATTTTTCAAGAAACTAGATCGAACGCGATCCAAGAATAACCCCATTTTTTAGTTTTCTTAAATCAGTTGCGTCTGGTGCAACAAAGCATACTCTTTCCGTCACATTAGCCAAACTTTGTAAATTAGGATTTAGACACAAACGATTGTTTTGCTCAAGTGCAGAGATATTATAGGGCACGCGATTTCAGCTCTCTTTTATATGGATGAATAACAATTTTTTTTCTAACCAGTTCTTGTTTTCACTCGATTTTTTTCTGGGATTAGCGGTGAATTTAATTTTGAGAGGTCCGAATAGGCTAAACAATAGCGAAAACAACACACAAAAAGTTCATTGTTTCAATGCTCCGCCTTCTTCAAGTTAATGAGGGAGGTCATAATCCCTACGAGAAAAAGCGCGCGTTTATTTTAACCAATCAGACTCGCCTCCTTGCGTTTATTTGAATAATAATTGAAAATATGGCAGACCCATGAACTGCAAGTAAATGTCACGAGAACAATAGCCATTCTGCGCGATGGCTTGCACGCATTTCTTTCACACTTTTAAGCGTTCTGTGTCACCGCTCCAGTCCTTTTTCCTTGGCTGTAATTTCTCCGACCAATTTTTTCATCTTCGTGCGTCTCTCATTTTTGTCACGCCCTGCTTATTTAATAAGCTTGTGCAGGGTGAAGCTGGTGCTTCTCCACACACACTACCAAATAGGTTTGCCGTCTGAAATATCACTGAACTCCCGCTGTTGCGCCCAGTATACCACTTACACTAACTACACACTAAGTCGTATCACGCAATATTTTCGCTCGCGCGAGGATTGTATTGTGCGAGTCTGCTAGTTTACAACAAGCGGACAATTTGTGACACATAAATGTGTTTGTGGATTAATTTACTCACACAATTGTTAATCAAACCGAATTGGTGGCCCTGATAAAAAAAATGTGTTTACACAAAAGAAAATAATATAATCTACACATGCTCCAGTGTACCATGTCACAATTCCAGTACTGGAGGTGATTGGAACGAAAATGCCACCATAGTAAAGGCACATCTTGCTAGAACAAAACGACACAAAACGACGGTAAGCGGTGGTGGATGTGTGACAGTCCTGGCAGGGGGTATCGTGTTTGGCAGGAAGGGCGATTTTCGAAGAGAGGAACGAGGACAAAAAGGGAAATGTGCTACAAAAGAAACTAATAATTGAATAATTTCCATTTAACCCCGTCTTCTAAGCCTCTCTATGGAAGCATGACCATATGTCAGGGGGGGGGGGGGGATCTAAAACCAGGGGGGATAGCCCATTTTAGAAATTTAAGCACTTGGTTGACTGGAGAAGTTAGAGAAAACCGTTGGCCCACAGCACTGTGAACATAAAACAAAAAAAAAAAGATCCCACCACACAAAAAAGCAACGTAAGGGGGTGTGAGTAGGTGTAGACTGCAGGGTATGAGAAAGTGGTGGAGAGCTAAAAAATTACCCCCCTGATGTTCATGGGACTGTGTGCTAATCAGCCATGGTGTTAGATATAGTGGGGGCACGTTTCGCATGTCGGGCATCAGGTTACGTGATGTGATCTGGTGTCTAGCAGCGTTGTTTTTTTTCTGGTGTCGCGTAGTTTCGTGGCCACTATGCAGGTGGTAACAAAAAAAAAAAAGAAACATTTCTGTTAAAAGAAATGTAAAAATTTTCAATGACAGATTAAAGTTGAGTCCTTCGATGGCTACTTAAAACTGTTCCTACTATTTCCGCTGTGATAAGATCAGTGACTGGGGGGTGGTGTGGGTGTTACACAAAGGAGAGTGGTTTTAGAGTCTGAGCTTGGCGGGCAAAGTGGGGGGGGGGGGGGGGGCTTCGGGGGGGGCGTTGTAAAGACAGGTTTTAGGGTGAAAGCGAAGAAAAAAAAGAGGCGGGGGGGGGGCAGTACAAGCGCGCTCGAGCAATGGTTGCCAGCAATTAGTGCGGGGGGGATAAGGTTAACTATAATTTACACGTTGTGTGTGGCATTACAGCAGCTAAAAAATCAAAGACGCGGCAGAACATTTATATGTCTACTACACTTATGGGAGGGGGGGGCGCAGAAAGCGTGTGTTTAATGTCCTCTGGGAGGCAAAATGTAAAAAAAACAGGAGAGAAAAACGAGAAAGTAAAAAGCGCAAAATACCATACAGGTGGTGACATCTGTGTGAATATGCTGGGTGCGGATCCGATCCTTCCTTTTTATCTACATATTAAAATGGGGGGAGAGTAATTAGAGGCGTGGTTTGGCAGTACAGAAAGAATAATGAAATGCACTTTGTTATCAAAGTGCTTCATTTGGAGTCATTTCCCTGTGGTTGTTTTTCCCTTTCCTCTTGGTCTAAACTCTTTCGCCGCAAATCACGCAGAGCCGCATATCACATGTCAACAGAAAAAAACTAGTTAACTCCTCGAGGGTGGAGTTCCCTTACGCTGATTCTTTTATTTGACCTTGAATCAACATGTTAAGAACAGATTCCGTAACATCAAATGAAACCAAACAACCAGGCCATGCGTGCGAACGCAAATAGAACAATCCGACCTTGAATAAGACTCCTAACGCTACTTTGGAGATTTTCTGGTCTCCAAAGCGTGGTTTGGGTCTTCAGGGCAAACCCATTTGGGAAGAACCGCTTCCCTCAAGCTTAAATTTTAAATAAGCTCATCAAACGAGAACGCGCACAAGTGAAAAAAGTGTGAGGTTGGTCGGACATTTACGAAAGCGCTAGGGAACAAGACGTGGAGCGGTACGAAACGCTAGAAGTGTGTCAAGAGAATGATTGTGACAAGCCATCGGGGCGTGCAGAAATGGCTATTGGTC
>JAHPZR010003895.1:0-35000 GCA_019787425.1 Platygyra sinensis
GATGATGATGATGAAAAGTCAGTGTCAAGCACAAATTTTAACTCCGATGTTCATCCCTGACTGCAGTTTTAGTATTTTTAATAAAAATGTTAATTGTTATGTAGTTGAGCCGCAAATTGAAAACAAGAAATAAACAATTGTCAAAGCAAAAGGATGAGACAAGCGCGGTTTTTCTTTTCTTTTTTTTTTTTCTTAATTTCTTTTTTATCTTTGTTATCCACCGATTTTTAATTAATTGAGAGAGAGCAATTCATATATTCTGTCTAGTTTTGATGATTCGGAAGATTTGGAATCAATATTAGCTGTGCAATCACGTGCTTGAATATTGTGATGTTGTGCGTCTCTCAAATGTTATCAGTCTTAGTTCAGTTACATGCACCATGTCACCCGTACCTTTTTGCCAACTTTGATTTTTCGGTGAGATCTTTTCGCAGCATTTCTATTTCATTCTTCAGCGAAGAGATTTCTGCCTTGGCCGTTTTTCCCTAGTTACAAAGCTGGCGCACTTCAAACTAGCCACCATTGACAGATCCTTGCGAGTGTTTGCTTCCATCGGTCTGCGTGGGTTTTGCACCAACGGTGCCGAGTAAAACACCGACAAGAAGGAAGACCGAGCTTGACAACCCAGAGGAGCCAAAAACGTTTGTATTCAGTAACTGAAAACGAAGAACACGTCCTAATGACTGCCTTGAGCTGATGTGACTGTCAACTTGGTAAAGGTTAAACCAACTTTTGCCCCTATTTTGATCGTGTAATAAAACAAGAATATAATGCTTGTACTTTCTGTCGAGTTGTCTCTTTTTTAGAATATTAATGGGGCTGAATGAAATGCCATCAAATCATAAAAGAGCGTCAACATGGAATTAAAGTCGACCGTAACACACGGAGACTGCAGAACAAAGACAGGATAGTTCTTGCTATGCATGACATTGTATTGGTGTTGCCAAAAAGACTTCGGAAAGCGCGCAGTTGGATTCGAGCTTTTAGCTCTGTGAATTCTGATTTCATAAGATCGTTATGATCATTGCAGATCACAACAATCGCTAAGAAAAAAATGAATTTAAAAGAAATTCAACAATTAGTGCCACTGATATGCAAACAATTTTTCAGCGATCGTAACGACAATCGTTGAGACAGACCTTGGTTCGATATCAGCAAAATTAGTTTTGGCAGAGATGGTAGCGAGTCGCGATATGTGTTTAGTCTCTCTCGGTCGTAGGGAGAGAGTTAATAAGGGAACAAAAAAAAATGAATAGTTTACCTCGGTGCAATATCACATGCGACTTTACAAAGATAACCGCCACTTACGAGTCCTGCGCTGAAGGGCTTAACTCGTACCTAGGCCTATTCCCGCTCTTCAAAAACATTTTTTGGTTTACATTTAACAAATTGATGTCAGTTTTTCATGCGTTGGTCCTGTTATTGATCATGAATTTCGTCATAACATTGTCAAAGTAGCAGTGGATCCGCGCAGACTACTTTGACAAAGTTATGGCGAAATTAATTGTCAAAAGAGGACAGATGCATTAAAAACTGACACCGATGTATTTTTTTTTTACGATAACAAATTGTCCGCTCTCGTTCGTTGACGCATCGCATATATTATAAATTCATGTGTCTGTCTGTGGAATCCTGGGCGTATGATTGGTCAGTCGCGTGTAAACAAATATGGTAGCCTCCTACGCAGACGTTCTTTGGCTTGTCACGCGTTCCTCCCCACGAACGTCTGCTCAACAGACCGGTCACATCCGTTCGTTGACGGTTAGCCAATCATAGCTTCTCTGCCAATCTGGGCCAAGCTGGACTTTGACCGACTTTGACCCAACGCTTCAACACGAGAAATTTGTGCCGCAAAATGTTTAAAATTTTCACTTACATACGAGTTCCACCAGCAACTGCAGACGTACATATTATTTTAGAAGTACCGGCAACTGATAAGATCCACATTGAGAACCGGTACGGTCTTGCCAGAGCTAAGTCAAACAATGGGATATCCAACACGCAAAACAGTGAACTGATTCGCACGTAAACAACTACATTTTAATTATGTGGCGCCAGAAGGAGCAATAAACCTTTTCATCGAACTTGAGAAACACAAGCTCAACCAAATTGATGGAAGAAACATAAAAACCTCACTACAGAAAGGTGTAGCTTTCTCGAAGTAAAGCACGGCGTTTCCGAAGAAAAAACCGGACGTAGGTAAATACGATTTGCGTGATAAGAAGCAACATACGCTCTACTTACAAATAGTTCTAGTGAAACAACCGGGCCCAGCGCCACAATATTAAATGCAGGTAAGCAACATTTCACGGAAAAATTCTTATTTTCCATATTTTGCCCCTCGAAAGCAAATATCGTGCAACATAAATGAGCCTAAACAATGCATAAGCACATGGCAAACAGCCTGACAAACAACAGAGATGTCAACATTAACTGAACAGGATTGGTTCTTTTAAAACAAAGGCTAACCGCCAGTGAATGGAAGTGGCCTGTCCGTTGAGCAGACGTTCGTGGGGAGGAACGCGTGACAAGCCTAAGAACGTCTGCATGGGAGGCTACAAATATGGCGGCAACTCAACTCTTTTGTCGGAAGAGCGCTCTCTGTTTGGGTCTTTTGCACGGATAATACGAAAAATTCGAAACGTTTACATGCGATAATAGATTTCCCGGAGAGCGGAGGGAGGCGTTTTTCACCAATTAATTAGAGAGCTTTAAGTGGGCGATGTCGTGACGCACAAAGAGTTTTTAAATTCCGTATGACGAATGAGCAATTTTGCTGCTGTTGGCAAAAGTGTCGCCGCTGATCCAAAACAAAGAACGAACACCAACCATCAATGCTCTTCGTGCGACAAGACAGCCAGATAAACGTCTAGCTGTAAACGCTACGGTATTTGGCAACGGGAGAAACGTATCATTCCCTCGAGTACTCGTTTAGAATTTCACTGACGCCAAACAATTTCGTCAATCATGTCAGAAACAAACCGTGCCCTGTGCCAGGTAGGCAGCTCTTACAATCGTGGATTTATTTATATAACAGCGCCGACATTTACACACTTGACCTACAATTTATTTCCCTATACTTCTGGTACTCGCTCCAGAATATATATCTAAAAGTTTCAAACACTGAAATCAGTGGGACGAAGTGGCAAACAAATTCGAAGCGAGGTGGAATTTTCCGAATGGTATCGGAGCTATTGAAATCTTGCAGCAGCCTTCTAATAGACCTTTATCACACGGCGGCCATTTTGAGTTCCAGGAGGACAAAATAAACCTTTGTTTTTGCCCGTCTAGCCTCGCACTGGAAGAGAGGTGAGACGGGCAAAGTCTTTTGTTTCAGCATTGCGTGATAAAGTTCCGCTATTCTGGCTCACATCATTACGATTACAAAAGGAAGAACAGCATTGTTCTCTTTGGTTTATTTGGGTCTGACTACCAGTGCCTTTGGGCGAGCACTGAGACAAAATAAATGGTCGTTCGCCAGACTTTGCCATATGGCAAAATTTTGACGTAAAAAGCACTTAGTTCATGTTACAACAGTTTGATTTTACCAAAGCCTGGACCCTTGGGCGAGCAATGGTAGTATCATATGTCCTGACAGGAGACGATGTGTTTGCATGATTAAGCCTTTCCCGCTGACAGGATTATTATTATCTCGAGCACAGCGGATCAGTTTCAATTACAGGTTGCTACCCATGCAGAGAATCTCAGAAAACTCAGGGTGCAGGGTGTTTCGTGTTTAAATTCTCCTGCCTCCCGAAATAGTCGTCTACTGGGTTTTGGTAGCAAAGCTAGTGCTGCAGAATTTTCTAAGGAAGAGCTTTGCCCTCGTAAGCTATCTAACATCTAGCTCATCATATCCAACGAGAGATAGGGCGGGCTCTCGTGGAATGATTGTCGAGTTCTAGCAGTTCCTTGTTTGAGATTAATTTTTGTCCTTGCGGTGTCGCTGCATGCCTGCTGTGGTTTCATGAGCAGTAATAGCTGTTCTCTTTCAAATCAAAATCGTCTTCCATCAAAGAATCACACCCATGCATACTCAGGGAATTCTTCTTTCAAAAGCTCAGCTTTAACTGTCATCCAAGCTCAGGTGTAAGCCAGTTTCTATTGGTGATTAATACTTTGCTCTCTTAACTCTATAAATCGAGCTTTCGAGTTAGTCATTTTGTTGGGTTCTTGGGCAAGACACTTGCCTCTCAGCTGTGCTGTTATCTACAAAATTACAGAAAAAAACTGTAAAAACCTACATTTTTGAAGTCTGACAAATAGTTTTCTGTATTTTGGGAGATTTATTGGCAATTTGGGCTAAGTAGGTTCTTAATAGGCCTTTTCCGAGTTTTCTTAACTTGTTCCTCTGTTTCAAAACGAGTCTAAGTGCGAAACCTTTCACATGATAATGAGTTCTGCGTCATTTTCATGCAAATCAAAGTCATTTTCATCATAATATTTTCTCACTTAGGCTCGCTTTGAAACAGAGGCACAAGGGAACTCGGAAATGGCCTATTAGGTTCTTCATTTCTATGAAGAGGAGATTTATGAGTTGATTGCCAGAAAAATAAATAAACCTGGGTTTTAAACAATTTGGTCCTTGAATATACTTTATTATTTACAAGTGTGTTATGCCGTGAATGCAGTTGCTTGTAACGTAAATTTGTAACCTCAAAATTACACTCCCAAGCTAAAATGTTTATCATGATTTAACTGTAACCCACCTACATATAGGAAATTTCTTGATGTTGTTTGGTTCAAAGAGTTCTTATACTAGTTTTGCGAGTACCCTTGAACTTCTAGAGACGCCTGATAAGATGCTAGTTGTCACCTGATAAATAGGCTAGCGTGCGCTCCAGGGAAACGTTGGGCAGAGGCTTCAAGCCACGGAATCTGCAGCTAAGCACGGGTAGTTGGTTATGAGGGTCCCCAGCTAAGTTTAGTTTGCGTGACTACGTGACCAGTACAATTTTGAGTCACGTCACACAAGTCACGAGTGAACACGCAAAAAGCCTAATTAGTTAATCAAAATTGTTTATGTCCGATGTGTATTTTTTTTTCACATTCGTCTGCTAAAGACCAAAACAAAACAAAACTGGTGAACCTGACTATTCTCCAGGGGAAGGAGGGGTGGGTGCTTTTGGTCGCTGATAACCAAAATACTGAAGTGGGAGCCATTGTTTTCACTTCTAAGATACTTCTGTGCGACCAGTATTACAATGAAGTCTCAGTAAGATTCTCAGAAGACACCCGGTGAAATGCTAACTGGCATAATTTCTAGTCATTAGACTTCGCAGTTAGCCTGGTATTACCTTTTAAACAAATTCCTATATTGATTAAGTGTTTTTTGAGGTAAAAAACTTAAAACTTCCAACAGGTTTCCTCTAGATTTTTCGTAAAAATCTAAGCAATTTTGCAGTGGAATTGTAATAGCCCTTTTCACGGTTAACCCTGCTCATTTGCATTACAATGAAATCAAGCATGAATGTGAGGCAATTTCGGGCTATTTTGCAGTTTTAGCCCGAAATTGCCTCGCATCCACGTTGGATTACATTGTAATGCTATTGAGAAAAACTAACCTTGAAAAGGGCTATTCTTTGTTTTTACTAATCCCAAATTCATTAAGGCCCGATTGTGTTTTAACCGAGACTCAAAAAGCTCAAACTGATTTGTTAAAAATGGAGAAACTACCTCTGCAATTGTTAGGTATCTATTTTTTCATCTGGTTTGATCAGTTCGTTGTACTGAAATAATAACGCGTAAAACAAATTTGAAAAAGGTTTTCAATGTTACGCATAAATAAAGGCAACCTCTCTGTACAGGTACCTAATGCTATTACTAAGTATGTGGCATTGTTGGTATTCCTAAGGAAACGCTTTTCACTTAGGTTCTAATTCTGAAATTGCAACATTTTGGGAAGTTGCTCCATTAATTCTGCAACTCCAAGGTACCAGCAACCCCCCCCCCCTTTCCACCCCCCCCCCCCTAATGAGAAAAATCCTGGATCCACTCGTGAGGAATGATTACCCTTTGGAGTCAAATTTAGACTATGTATTAAGGGTAGCAGATATCGTTGTTCATTGTAACCTTGCAAAGATCTTCTGAAGATTATGTAAGCCCAGGGCATGTTATCGGAATATTTAACAATTATTCCTCGAGCCCGAATGGGCTCTGAGTCAATAGCCCATGAGGCCGAAGGCCGAATGGGCTATTGACTCAGAGGCCATGAGGGCGAGAGGAATAATTATTGTTTTAGTAAAATCCAACTAGTTGGTCAAAAAACTATCGGGACAAAATATCTTTCGCTAGTTAAAGCGATTCAGCCGCCATTGTTTTGGTTTTCAAAGCCGGCGCTTTTCGCTAATAGTGGGCTATAACAAATAGCCTACTAGTAGCTCAACCAATCAGAACGCAGCATTAAAAATAGACTACTAGTTGGATTTTACTAATAATGAATAAGACAAATGATGAGTAACAAACTGGATTTCAGCATTTCAATGTAAGTTTATTGAGTTTGTGAAGTTTATTTTTATAATTCAAAAACAAAATTGCTTCCCCAGAACCATCCCCTTAATATCATGCTCAACTCATTAGGGTCACGGGGTTTATTTTTGGGGTTTTTTGCAAGCCCACCCGTGGAATCGTGACAGAAATTCAGCGTTACTTTCAATTCTCACCAAATAAGGACAGTGGGATGATCTCATCATTAGCCAATTACAGGCCATTTTTCAGCTCTTTTGGTCATATCCCCCCCTCGGGATAGTTTTGTCAAGTTAGCTAAATTAGTATGCTCGATGGCGGAATGGCGGTCCCGTCGACGGATGCCTATTTGCTCAAAAATTGGGGCCAAATCTTTCGGAAATGGAAGTCAGGACATTTGTAAGTATAAAGAAAGCTATTTGGGACCAGTTGCTGGCTTCTTAGGCTGAAATTAGACAGAATTAAGCTTTTATGGTTGTACGTGATGAACGCCACGTTGTGAATAAATTATCGGCTATTTGCATGTCTCGCTCTGTTGTTTGTTTCGTTCTCTTTTGTAGCCTGCTGAGGTCAGTTTTTCGTCTAAATCACCCAAGAAAAGTTCGCAAATTATGTTCCCATTCAATTTTAAGCTGTCCGAAAGAAAATTCTTGTCTTTTTTTGACCGAAAAGTCGCGTATGTTATGTTCGTGTGATTCGGTTGCTATGGGCGACCGTCGCTTCCTTTGTTGCGTAAAGCGATGAATCGAGGTCACAAGAAAAATTCTAATTATTTCTGGTTTTGTCCGATTTCGCTGAAACTTTAACATGATGAAGCTGGATTGTTAAAGATTAGATTTTTTTACTGCCAATGTGTGGTAGTTATTTACGCGTAAGTGAAAAAACGCTTGAAAGTCAGAGTTTCGAAGAGATTATTTTGAGAGGTGTGAGTTTAGCGTGATATTGTAATAAGGGATTTCTTGACCCTGAAGGAAAAAAAATATCCAGAAGAGGTCACCTCATCGACGATTCAAATAAATATAGGTTTGTGTATGTTCCTAGCACAATTTCTAGTGAAAAAAAAATATTTTGGACGTGCGCTAAGGTTTTAATATTTTTCCCGCGAAATCGCGGGCCACCAATGAGATATTATTAATTAATTAATTAACAACACTGGCTTAAAAAAGACGGATCATGCAAGTTTACAAGAAGCGAGCAAACACGTCACAGCAAGATGTTCCATCGTTGTCACTTTCATAGCTATTCACCAAATCCTCCCCATACCACAACCGTAGCACTTGTCCCGAGGTAACGGTCAGGGGACTGGAGAACACAGAGAGAACAAGCTCAGGAGACAGCGAATCATATCCTGGAATGTTGTGCCACTTGAGTGACTGCAGCCGGCTTTGTGCGATGAACTGACTCGGAGGCAAAAGAATCCCATTAGTAGAAGTTGTTATGACAACATCGACGTGGCTACCCACGTCACCGTGTGCAGTACAGCCCCAGTAGGACCAATGCTGGACTTTCCTATTGTCGCAAGTGACGTAACCATGTACATGGACAAGTTTAATCGCCAGCAGACTGCCACCGGATGGAACAGAGAACTTGCCAAACTTGTCGCCTCTCGCACCAAAACAAACTGGGACTGTGTTCAGCTTGATCCAGGTATCTGAAAAACAGTGACTTTCATTCGATGTGTGAGAGAATTTGACGTTAATTCCTTGACAACACTTTAATTTTCACTTGGGTCTGCCTTTAAAGTTTTGATAAAACGAAAATTTTATTCACAATGTATTATAATTGAACTGTGAAAGGTGAAGATTCTGACGTATCCTTATATATATATTTTTTAATAAATGAGAATGATTATTTCGTGGAGCGAAAAAAAACCGTAAAACAAATCAATACACGAAATTAGAAGTTCTCAAAGAAAACCAAAAGATTCTGGCTTTCTTTTTTTCCCTAATCCTCATGATAACCCGAAATCTTCAGGACGCAACGCAATGGCTTCTGTCGATGATTCAGTACAACTGTACTGATCGTACGTTGACTTCCAGTTTGCCGCGCGCCTGAAAATTTTCGGCTGATTCAGTTAAACCAAGTTTAAAGTCGTATCTGTTTGCTAAATTGGGTCTATTGTAGCTTCAACGCTCTTCCAAGTGTTTCGACTTCCCCATGGAGCAAAGCAACACTTTCGGACATCACGTCGATTTATAAATGATAAATTCGTTCAATTGAATGAATCAAATTATTTATGAAAATACCAGAAAAGATCACATGTAAACTAATAATCGGTGCTTTACCTTTGGTTTTATTCTTGTCCAATAGCTGGGTCAGATCTTTCCTCAGCTTTTCCAGTTCTGCCCTCAGCGAAGAGATATCTGCTTTGGTCGCTCCCGTGTTAAAAGTCTGGTGCAGTACAATCTTGCCATCGTCGACCTGTACGGGTTTTTTTGCATCGGTCTGATTAGGCTTTGAAGCAATTGAACCGAAGACACAACTAGCCAGGAGTAAGAAAAAACAGCTTGACTTCATCTCGACAAAGTAGGGTCGTTTGATAGTAAGGCAGTAAAACACAGCACACCTCTGGGTGACTATCAAAGCGAATGTGACTGTTATGTGAGCAGCCTTTTATGCAATGTATACCATTAATTTTGATCGCGTATATACATGAACAGTGAGCTCTGTTGAACTGTTTATTTTTTTTTTTGTTTATTTAAAGTCTAAATACCGAATTAGGGGTGCTTACATTCGATACAAAATTCCGGAACTTAAGAACCGAGCCACTGTTGCGACTAGTAGATTTGAAACCTACTAGTCTTTTCTAGAATGCAATAGTGAAATGATTTTTCGAAAACGGAACCCGTTAGCCATATTCTTGGATCGAACGAGCGAGTTCAATATTAGAATAATCAAATAACGTCGCGCACAGTTTTTAAAAATAGATTACGTCACCAAAGACCCCCCACATGACTCAGACAAGAATTACAGTCCGATAGAAAGTTTTGTATGAGCGCGTTGTCTTCTAGACCAGAAAATCAGGCAAAAAAGGAAAGATTGGTGGTCTAAGTTTTTGGTTAGCTTAACTAATGTTAGAAAGCAAACGCTGCTCAGCGCCGTAGCTAGTAACAGGCCAACCGAGGCACTTGCCTCGGTCATTTCTTTGGCTTTTGTTGTTTATAGTACCTAATACCTAGGAAGAGAACTCAACCATGGACTGATTGCCTCAGTCATAAGTTATTCATAGACATTTCCTCAATCAAAATCTTTTTCTGGCTACGGCCCTGCTGCTACCGTGGGTTATGTAAAACAGATTCCGAGATGTCCAGAAAAGAGCATAAATCTCACAAATCTCTGAAATCGCACGAGGATCTTACAAAGCCGCAGTGACAGATGGACAGATCCCAAAACCTTCAGGCATTGGAATTCGAGAACTTTTAGCGCGGCGGTTGCGACTAGCCGATCAGAATACTTCACAGTGAAACGTACAACGAAGAAACGTATCTGCTGTTTATCCTGGTCTTCAAGAGAAGACTGATCAGCTAACTTATGCCAGAAATTCACAAACTATCCGAGCCGCCCGCTCATAACGAATACCACAGAACCGGAGGACATAATTATTATCTCTGAGACAATTCCAAATTCGGAGCAAAATTTGGTGTGCTGTGCAATTTGGAGGACCATGATTTTAATAGAGCCATTTATCCGACCACATAAAAAAAATCTTTTACCGTGAGCAGACCTCAACTGCATATATTTCATAGCTATGATTGGCGCGATAAGTCACTGTACTAAACAGCGCGGGCTAAAACTGTTCTTTATGTGCGAAGACGGAGCGGGCCAGTTTCATCACGGCAAGGGAACAAATCGGATCGGATCGACGCTTACTTCTTTATCAGGTATTTCTTTGGCTGGCTTGCTGACTTTCTTCTGGGTGATGCACCGGAATGTCGGGTACAATAATATTTTTCTCTGCCATGGAGGTAAGGAGTGCGTTCGTAAACATCTTTCATGCATGTGAAGCCCATCATACATGTATTTTGCCGCCTTCCTTCAAACTCCGTACTTTTATTATTCTACGGTACATGTCGCGGGATTTCGTCAACAGTTTGAGGTAGAGAGGCCATCGAATTGCGAAATTAATCGCCGAGTATCACGCTGAAGAGTTTTCGGGCTCCGCTGTTTCATACGTCGCTCTTAGTAGCCCATGGAATGGTTTGTTTGTTTGAGTCACACCGGGGGTTTTATTTTCGTGACGTCATCTGTGCGCGACGCTATTCGTTACTGAATTATTGAAACGACTAGGGGGCAATCTCGAGGAGTACGCTTCACTTAGTTTGACTGTAATAACAATCACACATCAGCAGGCGAAAAATCCATTCCTTAGCAATCCAAGTTTACCACGAACAAAACCAGACTTAATTAGAATTTTTTGATACTTCGCTTAAAAAGTGCTTGAGTAAACTTCCAGCGGCTTTCGCCTACAGCAACCAAAGCAATGTTTTGGCCCCCAAAATCCAGAATTATTGCCGAAGAGGCGAAAATTGCATGGCGACATCTTTGTCTAAATCTCTTAGGTAATTTAGACGCCAAAATGACTTGGAAGAGTTACAAAAGAGAAGGAAACAAGAAACAAAGCGGGTTAAAGCGAAGAGCCGATAAGTTATTCAATTTGTATGCCGCGTGTCCTTATTCACGTGCAAGTCAAAAAAAGCTTACCTCTTGATAGTTTCAGCCTTAGAATTAGTCAGTAACTGGTCGCAAATGACTTTCTATATCCTTACAAATGTCCTGACCTCCATCTTTGAAAGATCTGTTCCCAATTTTTAACAAATAAACATTTCGCAGACGGCGAGGGCCATTTCAGGTGGCTTGCATCATCACGAGTCCCCCTGGAGCTAACCGGAAGCTCAAAACTTCGCCAAGTCCTATTGTTATGGCACGACGTCATTTATCTGTTAGGTTGCTGTCATTGGAAGAATTTTGCGGCTCTATTTTGCATGTTGTTTGCGACAATAGCCCTTTTCACGGTTAGCTTTCCACATTTGCATTACAATAAAATCTAGCATGTATGTGAGGCAATTTCGAGCTAAAACTACAAAATAGCCCGAAATTGCCTCGCATACATGCTAGATTTTATTGTAATGCAAATGTGGAAAGCTAACCGTGAAAAGGGCTATTGCTTTCAATGAGAGTAATAGCCCTTTTCACGGTTAATTTTTCTCATTTGCATTACAATGTAATCAACGTGAATGCGAGGCAATTTCGGGCTAAAAGTGCGAAATAGCCCGAAATTGCCTCGCATACATGCTAGATTTTATTGTAATGCAAATGAGGAAAGCTAACCGTGAAAAGGGCTATTGCGTGCAAAAGTAACCTGGTTATTTTGAGCCGGATATGATCTGGCCGAGACCATCATCGCTTATTTAAAACGGGCGCAAAACTAGATTCGCCTCCGAGTTCAAATTGCACTCGCCCAACGGGCTCTTGCAAAAAATTGCCCGTGCTTTAATATTTATTCCAAATTGCACTCGAAATTATTTGATTTCTTATACCAATCGCCGGGTATTTACGAACAAACTTATATACGAAAACTACCCTAAACAGGTTTGAACTGGGCTTTAATTTAAAGTGGTACTGTGATCAAATTTTTACCCCTTTTTTTTGAATGCATCGCATAGTATTCTATGAAAGAATTAAAATGCCGTTTACCGTTTGTAAATATCTGCATTAGTTCTGGAGATATTTAAGCTTGAAAAATTGGTAAAATATGCAAATAAGATGACCGATGACGTCATGCACTCAACCCAGTATTTGCCCCCGCAGGGTTTTGGCCCAGAGGCCCAAACCCGAGGAGGCATTATAGTCTCCCCCGCGTATACGTATAAAGAATGTTTGAAATATTGGTGTAGTATGCGAATCAATCCCGATTTGACGAAACTAGGCGCGCACGGTGGTCCCGGTTAATTTTTCGCAAGGCAATGCTACATGGGTAATTCTTGCAAACACGAACACGAGAAAAGGATTTTATTTGCTGCACGAGGACGAGAGGATCTTGCCAAGATATATTTTAGGGCTGGTTTCTGTCATCACAGTGATTTCTTCATATCTTGAATTCAAAGGTTATTCAGCAGTACCAGACTGAACTGTTTGGTACAGAATTTGATTTGTCAGACACAAATCAGCAACGGGGTCTACAGACTCGACCCAAACACCACACGTATAAAGATCACGTTTATTTGGATCGCTTATTGTAACTGAGTAATCTTACATGACGTAGAGCCCATGTGACGGCTCGGTTGACTGGCAGGGATCCAAATGTAAAAGTAAATGTTTTGCGGCGTTTTCATTGAGGACAAAAAGCTTGACTCTAATTTGCGTATGTGGCGACTGTAACGCGATATTTCTGTTTACATCTCGGAAAATAAATCTCGACTTCTGTTCTGCTTTCGAGATACTATACGTTTGCTCGTAGAGCCCTCATATATCAAGACAAATGATTTGTTTCAGTATCAAACTGGAACAACAGAGTGGTTTGATATTTTTTTCCAGAATGCAGTTCGTGAGATCGAGAGTATAGTGTAAAGAATATCATGTGATAGAATGAGTTCACACAGAATGTTGATTCTTTTGATCATATTAATGATAAGATTCCTAAGTTACTTGAACAGTATGAGTGATATAGTTTACAAAAAATAAAAAAAATTCAGTTCGTACAATAAATAATAGTTTCCTTTAACGCAGTGGAATTTTTTATAAGAATTTTATACCCTTGACGGATAAAATAGTAGCGGGGGCAGATTTAGTGTGAACTATTACTAGTATATTGAATATATAAATGGAGCTATCTTGGCCAATAGCGAAGCGCGCGAAGTCTACAAATAGAATGCAAATCACTGAATTCCCCGCGAGACTCAGTCGACATAAGCTTGTTCTGAGGGAAATACAGGGAATATAAGCGAAATTTTTGTTTCAGAAGTGTTTTAGTAACACCGGCTTTTGCTCTTAAAGAAATCTTCAAAATTATCCACCATTCCAGTTTGTTTGTCTTAGTCTTGTCTGAGTCATGACGTCACTCGCGCGCTTCGCTATTTGCAGTTGAAAACATAGCCTCTTCCGGGCGTTCAGTTAATCAGGGTGCAGCGCAGAAAACAGCGGGCGAAAATATAAAAACTAAAGCGTGGCGAGAGGAGGCGAGGGAAGCGAGGGTTCCCTCGCTTCCTCTCGCCACGCTTCAGTTTTTATTTTTTCGCCCGTTGTTTTCTAGATCTGCGCTGAGCCCTGACTAACTGAACGCCTGGAAGAGGCTATGGAAAACATTGAAACTTGGCAGGCTTATAGTTCTACAGGAAACACACCTATGACTATAAAAAATTCCGTTCCCATGGCAACACACTCTTTTCCAGTCCCCACCCACTTGATTTCAATACGTTGGTGATTTTCAGCTTTAAAATGTTATACAAGGCCACAAATCCGATTTAGCATATTTATAGGTTTGCTGGATCATGGATATGAAGTGCTGTTAACAAAAATCAAAATGGAACGCCAAAGGTGGCCAGAAAAGCTGTTAATATAGGAGAGGTCTGGAACCCAGTAAGTTGCCGTGGTAACAGAACTGCTTTTCTCAAATTGTGGAGCACATTTAGTAGAATCTTACTGCAAAGAATCAAACATTTCTGATACAAACTGGCTGAGATGTCTCTTTTCATCATTTTTGAACAAAATCTGCTTGAGTGTATGACGTCATCACTTGGCTAATTTGCATATTTTAAAAACTTGAATATCTCTGGAACGAAAAGAGATATTTGAAATTAGTAAACGGCATTTTTCTTCTCATGCAGTCTCCTTTTTTATGTTTCAAAATCGCTTAAATAGGACAGGTGCGATTTTCGTCATAGTACTCGAAATCATTTCATTTCTTACTGACTAATCGCCGGGTATTTACGAACAAAGTTATCATGGCAATTGGGTGACATTTGCTTCAAATTTTTATTTTTCGTCCCCAGGCCCCCAATTTTGACCCCAAATTTTGGTCAAAATGGTGAAATTTTTGAGAAAAATGAAAAATTTGACACGGTTATCAATTACTTTCTTCAAATGTACGCACGGATTTAGGTCATTTAGGTATTATTCTATCTAGAAATGTAAAAATATATCCGAAAACTGAAAAAAAATACATGTAAATCGGGCTTCGAAGTTGCGAAACTCGATAGAAGCCGTGACCGATCCGTGACGAAATCCTGCCCGCGGTCAATACTAAAATTCACCGACTGGAAGCAAAAATATTAGTGCACGAAGTTGGAAAATATGAAAAAGTCACAGTCGACTAGATCCCACTTTACGCAAGCGCGAAGTTGTTCACGCGCGCTCAATCGAGTTCCCACGCGTGCGAAACGACCGGCTTTCATCCGAACGTATTCTTTGTGACAAGGAGATATTTTTCCTTACGATCGTTTTACGGGTTACAAGAAAAGTAACCAAAACCAGTTTGGGATAGCTTTACCGTTTGCATTTGCATTAACTTGTTAAAAGATCTATTTTCTCTACTCTCCTCTCTCTGAATTTGATTCATTCCGCTAACGCGTGCATTATAGCAATGGCGTGTGTAGATTGCGCGCGCGCGTGCACCTAAAAACCCTTTCGAGCCTCCTTAAGTCCAATTACCATATACACAAGCTGTCCCTCTGGCTGGTAGTATTTTCAAGATCCTACCGGCTAGAGGGACAAGATCACAGAAAACTGAAAATATTACTGTAGAGTGATTCTAGTGTAGTATGAAAGTAAAGGACAATGTATCAAACTATTCTACAAATAAAACTGTGCATGGACTTGAGTCCAATTACCTTATACACAAGCTGTCCCTCTGGCCGGTAGTATTGTCAAGATCCTACCGGCTAGAAGGAAGTTTGAATTCGGGGATCCACAGAATCAAGAGCTTAATAAAATAATTCGTTTCATGGAAAGACGTATTCAAAAACTCTTGTGCCTAACTCAAAGACGTCTACAAGACGTCTACAGTGCAGTGTTTATACTACCTGTACAAGACATCTACAGCCGTTTATAGCGTACAATTTACGGTTAGCGAGAAGAGACCTAAAGAAATTTACAGCATTTACCGAACAATTCACTGCTTCAACCTCTACACATTATTCTTAACATGTCAGGTAAATAAAAACGTACTTGTCTTGTTGATCAACATAGTTTTACCACCGGCAATTCGCATATCATGAGAAAGTATAGTCCGCCATATGATATTGGAATAGCCGACAATTTCCGAAAACTCCTCGGCTCGGAAACTCGCTCCTAGGACTCCTCAGTTGTCCTTCTGAGCGGTAGGATTTAGGCACAGCCCGTTTGGGCCGACTAATTATGAACAGAGTCTACACCTGAGTGAGTGAGTGAGTGAGTGAGTGAGTGAGTGAGTGAGTGAGTGAGTGAGTGAGTGAGTGAGTGAGTG
This sequence comes from Platygyra sinensis, assembly GCA_019787425.1. Lineage (NCBI taxonomy): Eukaryota > Metazoa > Cnidaria > Anthozoa > Scleractinia > Merulinidae > Platygyra > Platygyra sinensis. Next base: position 15,905 of record JAHPZR010003895.1, read on the forward strand.
AGTGACACATTTGCATATCGAAGTCACCGCAAGAAACTCGTTTCTACGCTTCGCGTATCCACGAGTTTAAAAAAACGTGCGCAGTAGGGATTCGCAATGCAATACTGAGGAATCACCTTAAATTCCGTAGCTTTAAAATTGTAGTCTGTTGCCGTGGAAACGTTATTAAAAGCACAAGGAACGTCTCTAATTGTAACCGTCGATAGCAAATACTGTTCTGAAGATCAAACACTCACTGTAAAAGCTGACCAGTTACAATAACCAAAAAAAAATGGTCTATGTTTAAATCCGGGTAACTATATGTTTATCAGTTATCAAAACCTAATTGTTATTGGTTATGTTAACTTTTTTTGATATGGTTGAGACAACCTCTTTCAAATAGTTGTTGCAACCAAATGAAATGGTTGTTTCAACGGTAGAACATACTGGACTCTTTAGCCTTTTAATAATAGGTTGTTGTGACCTCAGTTTTTTGATTGTTATGACTTTTAATTTCAGGTAGTAATAACCAGTAAAAATGGTCAAAAATGTTAAACTCATAAAGATAGGTTAACATAACCATTTTTTATAGCTATGTTGACCATGAGTTTTTGGTTCTGGCAATGAATCTGTGGCAACCGACTTAAATTAGTTAACCGGAGGTTAATACAACCATTTCTTATCGGTTATAAAGAATGGGTTGTTTTGACCTAATACAATGGATTACAACAACTATACAATACTAGTTCCTGTAAACATCTTTAATGGTTATTTTAGCAATTCTCTTCAACCAACAAATGGACTACAACAACTATAAAATAAAGATTAATGAAAATATACCAAAATGATTATTTTCCTTGTTTTTACTATCCGGTTCAGCATACAAAGAAAATTATAACACTAGAAATGAATTCTATAAGTAACTCTGATTTTCATAAAATTGGTCTGATCTTAAAAATTTGTCTTTTTCCGAGAACAGTTTTAATGTGTCACGCCATTACTCCTTCTCACAAAAATTACCTTTCCTTTATCAAATGTACATTTTCAATTATGAAAACAACCTGCATCTACAAAACTATATCTACTGTCACATCTATTGTCTGCAGATCATGCTTACTTGTCAGATATTGAAGGGGAGGATGTAGATCTCACCGGATTTTAATGGATTTAAGACTTCACTTTCAAGGCAAGAATTTAATGAATCTAAGCCTTCACCTTCAGCAAGTCAGTCAAAACAAGTTCCACAGACAACGGAAGAGTTGCACTATTTTGTCCTAACAGCTCAATGAACAAAAAAATGTATTTTTCACTTCCTCCACTACCCTTTGGGAACTGCATATTAAAATTAATGAGTAGAAGCTACCCAATAGGGTAGCTACTGCAAGAAGTATACTTGGTGGCCGGAACCTGCAGACCACCATGCCTTCCGAGGCCAGACAAAGCTCATCCACTACGGCAATTCCACCAGTGCTAATAAGCCTGGGTGATGTTGTAGACTCTACTAGTTTCTCCAACTCCTCGTCTGGGTCTTCAGTCTGAAATTTATAATGAATTATGACTAAGTATGTTATATTAATTTACGAATTAAATTATATAATAGTTTTAAAAAAAATGGCCTCACAAAGGGTACAGTTTACACACAAATTGATAAAACTACATATACTCTATTACCTACCTTTGCTCTTAGCCAAAATGACTGAGCAGCAATCTCAGGTGCCCCTTTTCTTTTTTCCAGGAATAAAAAAGGAAGTGCAGCAAATATGCAGCGGTTTTCAATTTCTAAAATTGAAAAAATGGAAAGAAATACATTATATCAAGTGTACATGAGTTATTAAATCAGCATTGCATACCCAACATAAATAATTATAGGCTATTGTATGACTTAATGTGGTGGAAAATTAATTTCAAAATACAATCCAACCTCTATTAAATGACCTCCTGTTAAGCAGTCAACCTCTTTAATGGCCCACTGCCCAAAGCTACATGTACAGTGTAAGTCCGGAAAAAAATTGTCAAGGTAATTATTGTAATTGACAACCCTCTATCTGGTGGTCACATCTATTAAATAAGTTGTGACTAGAATGGATACTTCAAAATATGGTGAGACACTTAAATTTGTTTATATAAAGTACCAACCAATCTTAGTAATGTCTTACCAAAGGTTTACCAAGTTTAATTATGGTGTAACCAGAAACGGTCCATAGACCTAATCACTAGAGATCAGTGCCTGACCCAGCAGTTATTCTCTGCCTAAATAGGGTGTCGTTTACCGGTATCTGCCTGTACCTGTTTATGTGTCATGAAGTGTCTCACCATTTTTTGGAGCATCCATTCTAGCAATAACCCTATTGCTATTAAACAGCCACAGCCAACTTCTTGTCATTCCAAAGAATTGTGGAATAAAAGTATTGTCCTTTTATTTGAGAATCACACAGTGGCACCACCTGTCCACGGTGGCCCATGATGTCTCAATTGATTCTGACTCTGTATTTGAGACTCAACCAGACTTAAGGTTGTTTTTGAGTAAACCTTGATTGAGTGGCCAGTTGTCTTATCCTCAAGGGTGACCTCTTAATAGAGGTTGTAGTAAGTGTACTGCCAATAAATGGCACTTCAAGACAGTAAAGGGGTTCAACATAAAGCCTACAGTTCCCAGTCTGTAAGTAACATACCCCTTGGCATATATTAAACAAACAAACAAACATGAAATACTTGGTTTGAGACAAGGTACTCTATGTTAGTATACAAGGAACAACACTGGTTACTGTAAATAAAAGTAAATTCAATTCACACCCACCATTTTCATCTTCAGCTGCCAGTCCATCTGTCTCTTGCATAATCTCCATTACATCTGCATTGGCAGATTTTCTTAGAAGAGATAGCAGACTTGCCCTCCATCCACCCTAAAAACGCTCCTTGATGGCCTTGTTAATATCTGGCTCTTCCATTATTCTTCCTAGCCCTGGTCTGATCTGAAAGAAAAGTAAAAGAAGATGTAAATTGCCCGAGTGTGCATTTCACATGTAATAGGGATAATTTAATTTTTTTTTCTGCAGGGAAATAAACTCCAAGCCGTTGGATTTAAGTGATGATGTGTACATGTAAGTGACGTCTGATCAACTAAATTGCCAGTTGTATTTCCTTGTGAAACAAAAAGAGAGTTTGACATTACATCAAATGTCACTTAGGGTCTTATTCACGCACCCCTTTGCATTTTTTATAAAACATTTCAACATTTCTTGGATCCAACCCAGTGTTGCACATTAAAAATGATTTCAGATAATATAGCTAGTTAGAGATTATTTTTACCAAAACTTCATTTGATTTGCAAAACATGTAAATTACTGATGCCTTATTCATAACTGACTCATACCTCACTTCCTGATTTGGAAGCAAAATTTGGGAATTGGTCCAGGATTTCCCATACTCGAAGGTTCTTTGTCAGTATTTCCCGCCTTCCCATGGGATATGTGTCCCTCATTAAATCTTTGACGAGATTGTAGTCTTTATTTGACTTCTTTGACCACTCATCCCTGATTCGTTTCCTCTGATCAGTGTAGGTGTCTTCTGTCTTCACCCCCTCAGGAATGGCAGGAATGACAGCTGAGGGGTGGGTAGCCTTCTTTTTTCGTCCAGGCTTTCCCTTTGGGACCTCCACTCCCTCCTGTTGGTAAAACTGCTTCATCTCCTTGTTCTTCTTTTTATTAAGGTTTTCAAACCGGTCCTTCATTTTTTTTGGCCCAAAATGACTGCAATTAAAATAAGATAGGCAACATTGGTCATAGTTATTTTTGGTTCTAAATCATGACCAAAGCCAAATTTACAGGTTTGCAAATTTATATTGCCATGATTGGGTGTTAAGTAAAAAATGGAAACCAATTTGCATTAAGGCATTTAGTAAACAAATAGATCATGCATTTACATGTATAGTAGCTGTGATTGCCTCTGTGATTTCGGCTGAAAACAACTGTGGCATGTTTGTAAACCTGGGTACATGTACAAGTCATCTTCAGAGTCATGTAATTGGTCTGTTGTCAGAAGCTGGTATATTTTAATATGTTCTACTGATGGTAGCTGTGAAGAATACTGTAACAGTTGATGGATGTGTTTCTGTCAATTCGAATGCTGCTATGTTCCGGAGTCTATTGCTTAGCTGTCAATTGCTGTTAGCTGTCAAAGTTTCAACTTTGTCATAACAAAAGTAATGTTTTTTTTGTTAACCACTTGTTTGCATCTGTCAGTTCTCGTGTTCCAAGTAATGAGCAGATTATAATCTACTCAACATTGGAACTGGTTAAAAGCAGACATCCATGTTACACAGCTATGGAAATCCACAACATCATGAACTGATAGAGGACAACAATGGCTATACTGCATATGCAGAACAATTCTGCAATCGACATATAATCTATGAATTGATGATGTGTATAGATCTGTAAACAGTGTAAAATAATAAAAACTTGAACTTGAACTTGTATATAAATAATTTAATAAAAATGATTGGGAAATGTTTTGCTTCAAACACAATTCATTCAACAAACTTAATTGGCCTAAAATGTCATTTTTTTGGTTGTCCTCTTGCATCTTTAGTTGTAAATGCAGGTCTGTCAAATGGTCAGCTTGGTCTATTGTTTGACTCAAGTAGTCAGTGTTGATGAGTCATTTGTATGGCAAAGGTAACTGTTGACAGTGACTAGAAGTGGCATTTGTCCTAAATTTCCTTTACTGAATTATTATTATTAACATGATCACAAAATTAATCACTAACATGGCCAGCTCCAACTGAACTTTTCAGACAAGGGTACTTTTTAATAAGCTGGACGGATATGTGTTCCCTCTCTGATTTGGTGACAGAGTCAGTGAAAACACGCACAGATGTACACTGAGTGAGTTGTCTGTTCAGAGCATTCTTGTGTTCCACTGACAAATCTCCTTTCTCTAAAGCAGCTTGTACAGCCGGTTCCCACTAGCAATATTTTTAAAAAAGAAACAAACATTCCATTATTCAACTTTGCTTACTGTGACCACATGTCAAATGTATTTGATTCTTACAAGATGACAGTAGCAAGACAGTATTAAAATAAACTTGAGATTAGTATCCAATAGGTACATGACTGTGAAGAAAGTTCTGGTAAAAAGTTGTCACTTGCAAACTGTGTTTAATAAGCTGATCGAGGGATGTTTTTAAAAGGTCTAGTTCCACAGGTCACAAGTACATGTACAGGTCACTAAATAGTTACACTTTCGGTAGGTCACAAAGCTAAACAGTTCATTCCTCGCACTTTCTGAAACACACATTGATAATGATTAGTGGTGAAAGACACATCTGATGTCCTTTACTTATCTAAATTAGCAATTGTACTTTAACCTGTGGAATGCAAATGTAAAAAAACCTCCCTGCCATGTTTAAGCCTGGCAACAACATTCAATTAGTAGGAAATTTGGTCACTCGCAAAGACACAGAGGCTTAAAGATCAGACAAGAGGTCTTCACTCGCAAACTGTGCAAAGCATCAAGATCTCAAATTCCACAAAACCTTATTAAATGTTTGGCACATTTTCAATCATTTCAAACATGTAAAATGGAATTTGTGATGAAAATTTCAATCTGCAAAAAACTGAGTTGTGCATGAACATATAATTTCAATACCTTCGAGGGAATTTCAAACTTCTCCAGCCAGTATGTATCTGCCTTACTTGTTGCTGGCACTTGCCCCATTTCCTTGAATACAAATCATGGAATAAATATACTATTGATAAGATGTATTGTTTTGATCACTTATATGCTGCCAATTTGGTCTAACAAAAAGCTCATTTAGGGGAGACAGCTTAGCCATAAACATCATCTGGGAACAACCCTCTGGGTACAACCTTAAAACGAGGATTTGAAGCAAATAGCAAGCTTTTTTCCATTATTCCCATCCTATCTGGTGCCATTTGTTTCTTGGCACTGATGGGTAATTGTCTCACTGATTGGGCTGGCTAAATAATGATAATGAAATTAGTGGCTGACCACGGTATAGCAAGACAACACAATCTATTTTATAAAGTCTTACCTTAAACAAGGGCATGCGCTTCTTTGAAGCGTACGGAGCCTGAGGTGTCGATGAGGAACTTGAGGATTTTACAGGTGAACTTGTCAATTTCCGTTTGCGGGGACTTGTCCTTCGAACAACAACAGGAACAGAAGGGCTCGCTGAACGAGAACTGGGCGTCTTTTCAAGATGAGTTGGTCAAGGAGTTGATTGAGGAGAATCTGAATGTGTCAAATCGAAAACCGATGGACTCGATGTGGTTACAGATGGGGAGGTTGCTTGCTTTTGGGATGCAACTTTCGCTCCGTCTGGAGTGGACTGCTGCAAACCAACAAAAAGTAAACTTGTAATATTAAACAGTCTACGTTATGAAGTTCAAACACAGAAATTCAAATGCAAAAGGATGTAAATCTGGCAAAAATGCCAAAAAAAAAAACCCAACAACAACAGCAATAAAAACATGGTCACACATGTTGCAACTTATTACAGCAATTTTCACCACGCTTTTTCACTTCCTATTGGATTTAATTTTTATTGTCATCAAAATTGTAGTATGAGTATTGTATAGGGCCACTTGTTTTGGCTATTTAGTGTAAACCCTCTTTAAATTAAGTCTTAAATTACTCATTTACTTACTATTTTAGGACCAGGAAAGACCATTGTTGCTGGAGATGCTGAATATTTTGATGCATTACATGAAAAAGAACCAGCTGTAGTTAATACAGATCTTTTTTATGAGTCAGCATTCTGGCTTTTGTTTGTAATAATTGTTTGTCTTGTATTTCTAAGGAAAAACAAATTTCTCACAATATCATTATCAGGGTTCAGTGTACATATTTTGTGTGAAAAGTTTCAAAAAGTTACATTGCAAATCAATAATCAGATATTAATAATTTAAAAAAAAGCAGCAAGCTTTTTTTTATTTTGTTAAGGCTTGATTTATTACATCTTGCTAATAATTCAACATACTACATGTAGATGATCCAGGGTGGACAGATAATTGGGACTGGCAGTAACATTAGTGTTTACCTTTCCATGGTTTTTCAGGGTGTCTGACAGAATTACTGGTAGCCTGTATGTAGCTGCTGTCTCTTATAAGAGACAGCTGCACACATAATTAATTAATTATAATGTATTTATTATTGTTTATCTATTCTCAACAGGGCCAACAATGTAACAATCAGTGGAAAAACATATAAACTGAATGCTGTGGTTTTTCTTGGTTTTGACAGTGATTTGCCAGAGTTTGGGACTATTTCAAAAATTACAGTATTTGGCAACCAGGAAATCTACTTTTTAATAGCAAAATACCAAACTCTCGAATACAATGAACATTACCATGCTTTTGAAGTTCGAAAACAACTTAGGTCTGAAAAAGTAAGTACTTAGAAAGCAGGAAATGCTGGCAACTTACATGCCAAGCCACTCTGTTAAGCCCTATGGTAGACATGTGAGGAATGGTGCTTTGTTTGTAGCACCAAGGTTCATGATACCAGATGATTAGATCTTTAGTATTGTTATGGTCTGGTTTGCTGAATGGCCAATATCATATTTAATTTTGTTGGATGTAAAATGCTTATCAAATCATTAAATCTATGAGTGAAAGAAAAATGATTTGATCCGTGCTTCTATGATAAAGTAGCTGTTTCTGATGGGTTGTAACTTTTGTTCAATATACATTAATGTATGTGACACTTAAAACAAGTTATAGAGTTGTTTTATAACCTTATTAAGGCATGATTCCACTTATTTTGACCGCTACAAAATGGTTATTTGATTTTTTATTATTATAACCCATTTTAAAGGTCAAAACATAACAATAAGTAAAAATAACCATTGATCATAGGTTAACGTAAATAACAAGTAGGTTGTGAATTCAAACCAATTGATTTTAGGCCAAAACCTACTGGTTATAACCTTTCAAAACAGTTGCCTTAATTGGTTATTTTAACTGCTAAAAGTGGTTATTTTGACACTTCATTGTTTATCCCGTTTTAAGGTCAAAATAACCATTTATCAAAGGTTGATATAACCTATAACAAATAGGTTGAGAATTTTAACCGATTAAGTTTAGGTCAAAATAACCAGTTTGAATTGGTAATATCCTTTTAAAATAGTTACCCTAAACTGGCCAGTTCTTACAGTGCTCGGCTAAACAAAACTGTTTGTACCTTATAGCCCCGTAAGTTTCTTTGTTTACAACGCCCTCCATTTCCTTTGAACCTTTCCGTGTATAGGACGAGTAAATTTAACGCTGAGAAATTCGCATAGATCCGCCGAGGTACAACCTTGTCTCGAACAGTGAAATACGTGCAAGCTTGGAAAAACATGGGACACTTGGTCCGAGCGGAAAACTGGTAACTATATCACAAAATACCGCTGTACAAAATCTAATGCGACAGCATTAACATAAAAAAAACTTCTGTGGGGATATAATTTTTTAAGAAATAGTAAAACATATCCCATCTTAAAGTATCACTAAAATATTTTAAGTGACCCCTCCTTTTCCCTTATTTTTTTAAAATGCCCCCCCTCTTAAAGGCCGATTTTTTAGGGGTGACCCCCCCCCCCCCCCCCCCCAATCTCACCCTTTCACCCTTTCTGGCAAAAAAAATGAACCGTCCCAAAGAACTAAATGTTTAACCTCTACACAGTATTCCTGGTCTGTTTTTTCGGTTGCTGAGAACCTCTGGCTCGTTATGCCAGATAGCTAACTTGGCAAAACTCTCGAGAGAGGGGGATACAACGGAAAGAGCAGAAAATGGCCTGCACAGGAGGGAGAGGTCAATTTTGTTTGAGCAGCCATGCGATTGCGCGGCCAATGATCTTGGCCATTAGACGTCACAAGTGAACCGGTCCGTGAGGTTTCAATGGCCGCTAAAATAAGACACAAGGAAAGTTTTTCATCCCATGATTGCTCAAAGAATTTGCAAAAAAAAAGCTATGGGCAGAACGCAGGAATAAAATAACCTGTTAGTATTGTATCCAAAATGTACTTTGGTTCTCAAAAACAAGATGTCTGAAGGCGCAAAAACAAGCACAATAGAGTCCTAAAGTGTGACGTCACAAAAATAGATTTGTGAAATTGTGAGATTTGGCGCCATTTTCGAATAGAGCGTATTCAAAAAAGGGTCCTTGCCAAAAATTACCTCTAATTGTAATATAAAGGATGAAAGTTTGATACTGCCCCATACAAATCTCTCTAATTTTGAGGGCGCGTTCGTTTGGGATATTCTGGAATAAGAATATATTCCGGAATAATTTAGTAAATAAACCCTTCAGGCGGCTGGTATGTCGGCTGATAATGTCCGCGGCTGAGAGATTGTCCGAAAAATGAACATTTCGGCCGAGAAGCGAAGCTTCGAGGGCAAATGTGAAATTTTGAGGACAATCTCTCAGCCAAGGACATTATCAGCCGACATACCAGCAAGCCAGAAGGGGTTTATTTATTTTTTTATTATTCAACTTTCATACACTGTACGAATTCCGAATCTCTGGTTGGTTGATTTGTGCCACGTGACACTGGGTTGTGACGAAACAACCTCCTTGACGTCATTATCGTGGTGTAATAGCCGTGGTGTAAATTCAGGGGCGGGGGAGAACACTCTGCGACGCCTGGCACTTTTTGTGTATATAGATCATCCAACGAAAAATGACGTCACATCCGGTAAAAAAGCGAGCTGAGCGGGAAAATCAAATTTCATTATGGCATAATCGTTCTCTCAGTAAGTAAAATGCCAATATTTCGCAATCGACAGGATATTTTTAACGTTTTATTTGGCCACGATAAACAAAATTTTGTCCTATTCCTCGTCATATCAGTGTTTTGCAAGAACAAAGCTATTAGTTATTCAAAAACACGCTGTTTTGAAAGCGTGTTTTTTACGAAATGTCGTCATTTCTTCGTCGCTGAATTCCACAGGACTCATTGTTTGCCTGGAAATAATGAATTTTAGGTAAGTTGCACTCAATTAAAATATCCTATTCTCGTAGGTAGGCATTACACTAACGGAAAAACGCAATGGCAGTTTTCTAGACGTGGGAGAACATAATTACCAGAAGCCCGTTTTTTTAAAATTTACCTTTGTCAAATACTCGAGAGTACTCGAGAGCTATTAATCATATCACTGCAAGAATAGACTCACGCACAGAAAGCGCTTTGCGGATCTTTCTTGCCGATCGAAACTAACACAAACACATGGTTTTGCTTATGACTCAAACGGATGTCATAAAATATGTTACGATTGGGTAAAAACTTAAAACAAGATATATTTTCCCATAGCAATTCTATAATTGATGAACGCTACTTCACAGGCAGGCTGTAAACCCCTCAAAAAAAGCAAGAGGATAGTTTATACAGCGATTCAGTCATTTGGACATGTCTCTCATGTTTCTCAGTTATAATCAAATTCATTGTTCCGTTTCAACTGTGTTAATACTGTCATCAGCACCAGCACCAGCACCAAGTTCCATTAAGCCCCCCCCCCCCCCCCCGATCCTATGAGGTCAAGCATGCACCTTTAATTTCTTTAAACCCCAGGTCTTATTTGTCCTGTTTACAGACCAAGTTTCTTCTCCTGTCGTATTTGGCAACTCATTTTGAAAGATTATACATTTCGCATTATTTTTCAGTGTGCTTTCTCTAGCTATAAGCCTGCATCAAGATATGAGAGAACACTAGCAATTCTGATAATTTTAATTTATCACTATTTCAATGTGCCATTTTAACAAACTGTTTGTAAAAAGAAGTCCAGCAACATGCAATAGCAACAGTGACACTGAACTATCAGCTAATTAACTAGTCTTATCTCTGACAATCATTGAAGATTGATGATGAAACATATGGTGCAGTGGAACTGAATAATCAGATTGTCAGTGGCATTGTTGGTGTTAGTGACATTGAGGGAGTGATGCTAGTGTCTGAACTCGGATCAGATCAGCAAAGAAAAGGTTCCATACTAGAAGTTGACAGAGTCGGCAACAAGAAGCTGGCTCATACACGTACCTGTCTTAAGGCCAGCTTCATCACTACTTGTCAAGGGTTCCTGACTTGTGTATAAAAAAAGACTACCTGTCATGACTTATATGGAGAGGCTCAGCTCAAAAGGTGTATCTTTTCCAGGCTTCAGATAAGGATTTCACAAGTTGAGGTGTATGAAAGGGAAGGGAAATCTGTGATTTAGGGATTCCATTCTTCTGGTTCTAAAATGTTGTTTCAAGAAAAGCTCTCATTTACTCTCTTCAGCCAGAATGAGGGGATTCTTCAACATTGTCTAGATTAACTTGCTTCCAAGGGAATAGAAAAGGGATGCAGTATTCTCAAATAGGCTTGTAAAGGGGTTTGCAATGAAAGGTCTACAAAAGAGGTGCGTTTTCAATTAAAATGGTACAAATGTATACAAAAGGGTAAGGGGTAATGGCCCCTGAGATGGAGCCTCCACATTTCAAAGTTTTTATAATACCCCCCCCCCCCCTACCACTTTGTGTAATGTTAAAATAATATTATTGTTTGTGAAAAAAGGCAATTATTCCAAAAAGAAAAAACAAAAGGGCCAAGGGATTGTGTGATGAGTTTCAATGCAAGTTTCAATTTGTATTTTGAGTTAAAGTAAATAATTAACCAGGCTTTGCATCTTCACAGTGAGATCCAAACTGATAATGAAAACATAACATTATTTTTTAACACTTAAAATTATATTTTTGACTCCTCCCTTGTACCTTTCATTTCAAGGGGAATTCTTAAAAGGTAGCCCTCACCGCCCCCCCCCCCCCCAAAAAAAAAATCAATCTGATTAGATATAAAAATCACTTTAATATTTATCTTGAAAATGACATCAAATATCAAATCAAATCAATTCAAATCATTGTCTTTTATGGCTAGCTTTTATCTTAAAATGTGTTTTACAAAAACTGTCTATTAGGAAAATAACCTGGGGGAGGTACTTTAGGAATTTCAGGGTGGGGATGTGCCACTGGGGCCCTGGAACCCTTAGTCTACAGTGTATACCAGAGCTAGTTCAGCTGAATTTTTCTACCCTATACTAGAGTAAACTCCTCATATCACTCCTATCCTAGGCTAGCTGTTTACCAGAAACTGATTTTTGACATACATGTATCGCGTAGCGTTTTATGATAGTCATCTATCAATGCTGTTGAGGCTGAATCATGAAAATTTGAACTTGCCGCTTTCATTTTTTTTTTACATTTTTGAGTAGCAATTCCTGGTTTCCTTAGTTTTTTCGGGAAAATTGATACCCTATTCTAGACCCAAACACTCTGATTTATATACCCTATGCTAGAGTAAACTGCTTGAAAACCATACCCTTCACAGCGGCACATACCAATATAGCTCATATATGGCAGTACCCCCTGGGGCAAATGAAAACATTCAAGGAAAAAAATGAACAGGAAAAGCAACAACAAACAAACAAACAGGGTTTTTTTTTTCAAAAAAACTACTACAAGAGACAACATACCAAATATATTTCAGAGACACAACATGTACCTAACTTAATAAAATTGACTTGGTGAAATTTTCCATTTAAAACTAGAGTGGCCTTGTATCTTTATTGCAATTTCCATTATCAGTAGAGACATCACACTTGGCCAGGTCCATGGGAAAAGCACTTTGCATCATCTAAATCATGGCATTGTATGCCTTTTTGGGGTGTATATGCCAGGAGGTAACCACCTAAGAAAACACAAACACAAATATATTATGTTGTCACTTTAATGACTCACCCTAAATGAGACATTCACTAATATTAAACAGCAATTGAGAACTTTTAATAGACCTCCATCAGTTACAAAAAGACAAACTAGACATGTACAAATGTAAGACAATTATATAATTTATTAGTTCTCCGAAGTAAAATGTTTGTTAGTAATATAATGACCTGACAAAAGGGTTTCAAACTAAAAGTCCAGTGAAGAAATACTATCATAACAGAAAAACACTTTTAGTTCTCTTGTTTGTATTTCTCTTGTGACTATTTGCTCATTTACCACCTTAATAAACAAGATAATTTCTAATGTACCCGGTATAATCTTTACCTCAGCTTTAATCTTTTCAAACCTACAGTTTGTTTTCACTTTCAGAAGGGTTCTTAAAATTCACAAGCATACCAGTGACTCATCTCCCTTAGCCTTTATTCCTACTCTCCCATTGCCAAAATCCCATTTCAACCCTCAACCCCCAACACCGGCTACAATTTGGCATTTAATACCCAAAAATAATACATAGATTTAGGTCACCCTAAAAGCGGAGCTCCTGTAGCCCGATTAGGCTAACCCAGGATGAATGAAATTAAAAACTGTATAACCACAGCAACAAACCAATGAGAGTACCGGATCTTTAGTAGACCTGGATCAGTAGAAATTTTAGAATACAAAATATAGACGGCACACTTACCCCGATGGCAGATATGACCAAAATGAAACAAAACGGAGTAGAGGACTAAATTATTTTGAACAAAATTGCCCTATATTTCGGTTTGCAATACAAACCTTCCTCAGGGGCTGAGTAGAAAAAAATATTTTGGCAAAGGCAAATAGGTTCTTGTAAATAAAATCACTCCACTTTTGATGGTCTAAATTCTGGATTTTAATTGTGTGAGAAACTTCTCACAAAAAAGTGTATATATGAAATTATGTTCCTTTGATTTACAACTCAGGCCTGAATGGGATTTCAACTCATGACCTCTGCGATAACGGTGTATTAACTTACAATTAATCAATGAAATGAATAATTAATTAACTAATTAATAATTAAAAGTTTAACATGCCACATCATACCAAACTACTAGTATATTATGAAGTGACACAACAAGGGACAATTGTCAAGATACAAACTTTTTGTTATTTCTAAAAGATCAATGTAAGGGTCTTACATAAAACATCTAATTGCTGCCGCAGCGAGTGGGCCTGAAATGAACGAGCGAGGCAGCTCTCTAATCAGCAGAAGGTTACATTATAGGGGCTGCAATCACTTTTTCTTACTAAATGCAAGGTATTGTGGTTATGCCCAAATGGAAGATTTAGGATGCGCAGTGGTATGCCGCAAAGAATTGTGGTTATGCGCAAATGGGAAGATTTACGATGCGCAGTGATATGACGCAAGGAATTGTGGTTATGTGCGAATGGATGATTTAGGATGCCCTGTGAACCTCATGATGTCCTTTCTTGTCACTGTTTCTGCTTTTTGCTTTTATTCTTCAGATCCTTACTAGGGTATCTAAAAGATAGTAATGCTGTGGCACATTCTGTTGATAGTGACATATTTTACATAGTCATTAATCTATCTGCACGTTCGAAGTGTTACATTATAACCTTTATGTCAAATTGTGGTGTGTAAATTAAAATCTGTCCTTGTATGCATCAACTTCATACATCATGATGCATCAATGGTGAGGTGTAACAAGGGTTACTGGTCCCCCGGTTATTGATTACCAATAATCTAATAACATTGAACCACAAGCCCGAACAAACAGCATGAAGTTCAGCTAAATTAGTTTTTTATAATTGCCATTAGTGTTATTATTATTTTCCTTTTTTTGGGGGGGGGGGGATACTACTGGAATACAATTATGACTGCTAGGAAAATGTTGGCACAGTAGGCATCAAAATATTATATTAATAGAGATATCAGCCTTGGTACTGTAATTTGAGGAAGAAACCTGACAACCTCCAAATAAATAGCATTTATGAAACTTCACTATTAAAATGATGCATGAATATTATAAATTGCATTAAATTACTCCTAAAATGCACCAGAATTTTGTTTTGTGGGTTAGCTCAAATTCATTTTTCCTTCATGAGATACAAATATTCTAAAAAACAACCAACTGACACTGACAAAGTATTTTTAAATTACAGTGGAACCCTGCTAATCTGGTCAGCACCAGGCAACAAAAATCTGACTGTATTAACATTATGGCCATATTAAGGGGGTTCTATAAATAAAAAGTACTAACTGAGCTTTTGTTTGAGTCAGAATAAAGTGGCCGTAAAAAAGATGTGGTTGTTACCAGGATGATCAAAAGGTGGGGTTTCACTGTGGTGATAAAGATGATCATCTCAAAGCACCTACCCAAAAAGATTTTGGAAGTAAAGTTTGCATAATCAGTTGGACAACACACAACATCAAGGCCCAGAGCTAGATACATTCCATTTCAAATCCTGCCTCCCCTCCACAGCACACTCACAAGATAAGTAAAGTTTATCACCTAACATAAAATATAGAGTGCAGAAAAGTTTCATAGCTCTTTCAAAAGCTCTTGTCAGCAGAGGAAAAGGGAGTGTGGATATAAAATAGAATAACTCTTTAGGGGGGCAGTTTATACGGTCTTGTGTACGCAAGAACACCCTTCCCCAGAGTTTCCCTGGCCAAGCTTACTTTTGACTTTAAAAATCTTTACAAAAGTTAATTAACCAACCGTTCACAAGAAGATTGCAAACCTGACTCTAAGCCCAGACAACTCAGGTGGGTGAGTTTCCTCACCTTATTTGAGTTGCTTTAGGGGGAGGGTTGTTCCGTGTATCCAAAATGATGTAAAGGGGCCTTACTGCTACTTTGGTGTGTTGCCTCAAACAACACCCCCTATGATACACCCAAACACCCTAACAGGACCTGATCTTTATACAGGACTTGATCAATGACAGATTCCTTCTGATGGCTCGAATTTGAGAAGAGGAATCGAACTTTAACATATTCCTCGAATTTTTACTCTGTTCCTTAAGCTTTAAATAAGACATGAGCTCAATCAAGTGTGTACTGGACGTGAATTTAAATTAAAAGCACTGACAGTAATTATTAATTTATGCCACGAAATTAAGTAAGTAAGTACCAGTATACCTGTATTGTATCTTACTGAAAACAACAATCTTCAACGAGAGATGCAGGAGTATGGGATACTGACCTTCAGCTTCCTTCAGCAAGCGATCCAGCTTTTCTCTGTACCAATACACTTCAGCAAAGAGCAACTAAAGCTCAGGCGACAGCGACTTTCACAACTAAACGGCTTCTGGTAATTATGTTCCCGGAGTACACAGTGCAAACTATGGACAGCAATACTTCATCCTGGTTGTTGTTAACATTATAGGCTATTGCACTTAGCGTTATCACTGAATCACGAACAGCAAGAACCAAAAGTCGGAACAACACCAGTTCTGCAAATGTGTAAAATCCGCCATTCGAAGAGAGGAGGCTCTCTGTTATTGTCCTCCAAAACAATACTAAACTATTCTCTTTTCCCGAAATATTCGCTTAAAACGTCGAAGAAATGTGCTTGAAACATCTTTCCACCCTCACTATAAAATGAAACGAAACTGATGCTTTACAAATACAGGGAAATCTTGAGTAATCGAAACGCCATTTTCTCGCTTTGCGAAGCGAGCTAGGAATCGCAGTTTAGACCGGATGTGACGTCATTTTTCGTTGGATGATATACAGCGCGTCAAAGTTCGGACGAGTTTTCACAGATGTAAACAGAACCTGGTCATAATTCAAGGTCATTCGCAGGTTTTCACTTGGTTGCTACTTCGATTTGGTTCATTGTTGTGACCTCAAGGCTGGTTATCTCTTCTGTTCATGCTTTAAGGAAAATGTAAAGTAAGATTTTAATGTCTGTAAATGTTTTTTTTAATCTTTTATCTTTATCGTGAAAGTTGTCATTTTCTGCCCTCCGGCAAAATGGCTGTCATCCCGCAAAATGCCATGTAAACTATGACCGATTGCCAACTTATACCTTGCATGATTTGTAGATAGATCCTATAAATTGTTGCTTCAATATATAGAAGATCTTAAAGTCGATTGATCTCGAATTAACTTCACTGTTTGATACGTAAAAAACAAGCACCGAGCTGAGTGTCTTTTCACTGGGTTCCTTTTGTCAATTAGGAAATGAAGAAGAAATCAGGCGGGCGCAACTTTACTTTGGTGCTTGTACATGAGTTTTTAAGTTAGGCTTTGGCATAATATTGCTGGAACCAACTGCAGTTTCCATAAAGAGATGGCACATATAATTTTAGATGGTATTAAGTGAAACATTATTGCGGTTTTTCGTATTTTTGCCCTGCGGTATGACATTTCACACGCTCCCGCGAGATGGCCGTCATCCTGAAAAGTCGCCTGTAAACAATGACTTACAGGCGAAATAAAGTTGGAGCTGTTGGCCAACAAATACTAAAAACGAATTTTCCGATGTTTGATATCCCCCAAATGTCAATGAGCTGAAATTAACTTCAAGTCTATAAGCCTAAATAAAAGCTCATTTTCTGATCTCCCGAAGATACTCAGTCATTAAAAAATCACTTGCTCACGACTTCCACCAGCCAGACAGGCTAGTGCGACAGAAGCTTCTTGGTTAGCAAAATATCGCAGAGATGCAATTAGAAGACAGAGAAATAAATAATTTTTGTAACCTTCAAATAAAAATTACTTATGTTTTAAGCCTGTCATTGATATGATGCTAAATAGTATTTACTCTGCATTCTGTGCAATTTGTAGTAAAGGATCAGTTATTATGCAGTACTATAGCTGTGTCGGCATGGTACCTGATAAGTTACACATACGAAATCAGGCTTAAACTGTTGTATAACATTTAAACAAGTAAACAAACTGCTCTGTTGATTGAGGGTTCTGTCACCTTCTAGGGCAATTTGGCTTTTATACTATAATAGTCACTTGATACAATAATACTGGTGTGTTGTTTTGAAGTGTACATGCTTGATAGTCAGTATTGAGTTCTAAGTTTCAGCATAGCAAGCATGGAACTCACACCCTCCAGGATAAGACCAAAGTATATGTATCGGTCTCTCTGAAATTCCCTGAAACATGGAGGAAAGAAGGGTTCAGTAAAGTAGATACCACCTAGCGCTTTCCTGGTTGATTTAAAAACATTTTTTGGGTCATGATGAATTCCCAAATTCCTGATAAGCATTAAGAAAAGAACATCTCACATCCTATTTTTGAACTTAGGGAATCCTGCACCATAGTTTGGTCAAATTCCAGATCCTGGTAATACCTTCCAGACCCAGCTAAGTGTAACAAAGTCAATAATCACTACTGACCAGGTGAAGGTAAACTCTGCATATGAGCCAAGTGGCCCAGATCAGGCCAGAGCTTTTCCTGATTTCTTTAACATGAAGTGACTAGGAGTACTTCTACTGCCCCCTAGATGGGATGCTAGTCCATACAGTTGTAGCAAGGTTGAGAGGCACTGTGAGAGTAAAGTGTCTTGACCAAGAACACAACACAATGTCCTGGCCAGGGATCGAACCTAGGCTGCTTGATCTGGGGACAAGTGCACTAGGGAGGAGGCCATCGCACCTCCCACCACTGACAACATGAAGGATTGTAAAAACATATAATTGCAATGAAGTCATCCAGTATACCTGGAACAATGCTCCCATGTTATAAATTATTGAATATTTGAATGAAAGTGATCATTGCAGAGCCTCGTGTGTTTTAAACACCAGAGGTATGACCCAAATACCTACTTTGTACATATAACAAAAATAGCTCTCTTTCTTTGTTCAGAAAACTCATTATTAATTATAATGTATGAATGAAAAAAGTTGAAAGTGCTATTAGAGGAATCCAGAGAAATGGCAGTGGTTCAAACCAAACACCCTCAGACAGTAGAAGGAGAATGGATATTTCCTGGGATAATACCTTTGAATTACAGGTATATTAGGTACCAGCCTATGAAACATGCTATGGTAAAATCATTTGCATTCAGCATTTTCCATTTGATCAAGAGTTGACTGACATACAGATACTTGACAAAGAAAGTCCTTAAGTGAGGCAGAAGAATATTATCAGTTGGATGTGGATGGCTAGTTAGGGAGGAGTTCTTGAAACAACCTGTGGGAAATTCAAATATTTATGACCTCAAATTAGAAAATGCAATGTCTGGAGTATTCAATGTCATGATTGTTCAAACACTTGAAACCTGAACCAAATGGGCAACATAAAGATCTCTCATTCAACTAATCTTAGATGACAAAAATCCACAGCACTCTTTGAAACAAAAATATTATCATCCATACAAAATTCATGACTATTATAACTTTTCAATTAAA
>JAHPZR010003895.1:42500-50878 GCA_019787425.1 Platygyra sinensis
CGTGCACCAAATAATATCTTCCTCGGTCTCCTCCTCGTGTTCGTGGTTGCAAGAATAACCCATGTAGCATTGCTTTGCGAGCTGACTGAAAAATTAACCGGGACCACCGTGCGCGCCTAGTTTCTTCAAATCGGGATTGATTCGCATACTACACCAATATTTCTCATATTTCACACATTCTTTATGCGTATACGCGGGGGAGACTATAATGCCTCCTCGGGTTTTGGCCTCTGGGCCAAAACCCTGCGGGGGCAATCACCAAGCACAGATTGTGATGTTCCTGAATTCCTCGAAGACCGAAAAGGGTCGAGGATATAATTGTTTAACCAAAGAGAGTTGACAAGCGCTTCTAGACTTGACTTTTCAGGAAAGTCTTTGTTGTACAGGACATTTTGATTTTCTGTCAAAGATGCAGACGCCTTTTCCTTGTTGCCTCGACGTTGTTTCTGAGCTGTTGTTTCCTGGACTGCAGCGTCTTACGATTTTTCTTAAACGCTTAAATCGTTGATGATACTAGCTTGATATTTTTTCAGTTTAAATTTGGTTTAAAACTGGGAATCATCCCTAGCAGTGATGTCCACCTTTGGTTCTGACCGTGAATACGACCTCGCTTAGCAATTCATTGAGCTAAGCAGGATGTATTTTTTAACTTTCCTGAGCTCTACCTTCCTCTGAAAATAGTTTTTTTTTTGGCAGAGTTACGCCAGTCTGTGTTGCTCTTTGCTCTAGTTGTCATTTTTATTTTCATTTCATTTTATTTCTTACTAAAAATCTACATTTTACAGTTGGACTGGCCCGCGGATAGCTATGATAGTCCAGCTGGGCCAGTCGATCAATAGTTACAAAATTATTTATTATATTATTATTATTATTATTATTATTATTATCATTATTATTATTATTATATTATTATTTATTATATTATTTATTATTTATTATTATAAAAGTTAGAGATAACAAGTTAAACCGACGTTTCGGAGTAGACATCACTCCATTATCAAGGTAAAAAATTGTTCTATGATGTTAAAATTACAGTATTAAAAACGATTGACGCTAAGAATTAACATAATAAGCACGTGCGAAAATTGGCTATAAAAATACTTTAGCACGAATGGAATCCGATTGCACATTGAGGCTTGGCTTAAGTGTTCTTATAAATAACATTTCAAACACTAGGCAGTCAAATTTGTTTTTACATTTTTTGAGCACCTCAAAGCGTTTAAGCAGGTCCCGAGGGATCGTCCCGTGTGCGTTCTTATAGTGTCTGGCAATGGCCGAGGACTGTTGTTTATGTCCCTTTACACGATTGTGTAAATGTCCGCGTGTGTAGCCTACATAACCTTCATCACAAAGGTCACATTGAAATTTATATACAACACACTGCTGATTTATGATCGGCGGCTTTGCCTCTTTCACTTTCAGTTCCTGCTCAATTTTTCTGCTGGTAAATACGGGCTGGATGGTTTTGTTTACTTTCAGGCTCAAATCCTTAAGTTGTTTTTTTACAAATTCTGCTGAGTTTTGGTCTTTAAATGGCACGACTACTCGAACCGTGTTATCCGTCCCTTGGGCTGTTGATGAAGGTCGCGGTTGGTCGCAGACCTTTGAGTCAACAAAGCGTTTGATAGTGGAATTTACGAGTTGTTTCGGGTACTTTAGGCGTGAGAAAACTGACTTCAACCGGTCACATTCGTCTGAGAAGTGTGACCAAGAAGAAGATAAACGATGTGCTCGATCGAGCATAGTTCTCAGCAAGCCATTCTTGTACCGATTGTCAACATTGCTCTGAAAATGCAGAAGGAGACCTGAATTCGTGGGTTTTACGTAGACCTTTGTCTCTATCCGAGGAGATCGATTCAGTAACTGAGTTCCCAGAAATGGCAGCATACCATTGCTTTCAGTTTCCATGGTGAATTTTACGGATGAATGTGCAAGGTTTAATGTGTCTAGGAAGCCAGATGCTGCCGCCATATTCGGCATGATGGTCAGGGTGTCGTCTACATATCTTCGATAGAACGAAGGGAGTTTACCTTGTTGCTCGAGGTTTTCTTCGATTGAAGTCATGAAGACATTAGCGAGCAAGGGGCCAAGGGGAGAACCCATGGCCACACCACTCTGTCTAAGATTGAATGAAAAGTTGCTCTCTAGTCCTAGAATCTGGCCAAGCACATAGCGTACTGTTTGCCTACAGCTCCAGTTAGCCATTATATGGCTTACCAAGACACAGGAGAACCTAGCGATGCCCCTATTCTATCAGCTAAGCAACATTCAATACGTCGCTATGCTTACGTTAAACTAAGCCTTGTCTTTGAATCGTTACGCAGTATCTGACATATTTGAATTTAGACGATTCAAACATGGAAATAGCAAACGGTGACATTCTGGTTCGTATGATGTGTCTTCCCTGTTTACAAACGTACCCTTGGATGAAACGATAGAGATACTCGCGAACAGAGCTTTCACCAACATTGGTTTAACGTAACGTACGACTTGAATTTGACGAAAATGGACCTTGTTGACCTTCTCAGAGTAGCTACAAAAGAACAACTTTTCCAATTCAATGGAGCCTTGTATGAACAGACTGATGGTGTGGCCATGGGTTCTCCCCTTGGCCCCTTGCTCGCTAATGTCTTCATGACTTCAATCGAAGAAAACCTCGAGCAACAAGGTAAACTCCCTTCGTTCTATCGAAGATATGTAGACGACACCCTGACCATCATGCCGAATATGGCGGCAGCATCTGGCTTCCTAGACACATTAAACCTTGCACATTCATCCGTAAAATTCACCATGGAAACTGAAAGCAATGGTATGCTGCCATTTCTGGGAACTCAGTTACTGAATCGATCTCCTCGGATAGAGACAAAGGTCTACGTAAAACCCACGAATTCAGGTCTCCTTCTGCATTTTCAGAGCAATGTTGACAATCGGTACAAGAATGGCTTGCTGAGAACTATGCTCGATCGAGCACATCGTTTATCTTCTTCTTGGTCACACTTCTCAGACGAATGTGACCGGTTGAAGTCAGTTTTCTCACGCCTAAAGTACCCGAAACAACTCGTAAATTCCACTATCAAACGCTTTGTTGACTCAAAGGTCTGCGACCAACCGCGACCTTCATCAACAGCCCAAGGGACGGATAACACGGTTCGAGTAGTCGTGCCATTTAAAGACCAAAACTCAGCAGAATTTGTAAAAAAACAACTTAAGGATTTGAGCCTGAAAGTAAACAAAACCATCCAGCCCGTATTTACCAGCAGAAAAATTGAGCAGGAACTGAAAGTGAAAGAGGCAAAGCCGCCGATCATAAATCAGCAGTGTGTTGTATATAAATTTCAATGTGACCTTTGTGATGAAGGTTATGTAGGCTACACACGCGGACATTTACACAATCGTGTAAAGGGACATAAACAACAGTCCTCGGCCATTGCCAGACACTATAAGAACGCACACGGGACGATCCCTCGGGACCTGCTTAAACGCTTTGAGGTGCTCAAAAAATGTAAAAACAAATTTGACTGCCTAGTGTTTGAAATGTTATTTATAAGAACACTTAAGCCAAGCCTCAATGTGCAATCGGATTCCATTCGTGCTAAAGTATTTTTATAGCCAATTTTCGCACGTGCTTATTATGTTAATTCTTAGCGTCAATCGTTTTTAATACTGTAATTTTAACATCATAGAACAATTTTTTACCTTGATAATGGAGTGATGTCTACTCCGAAACGTCGGTTTAACTTGTTATCTCTAACTTTTATAGTTTTATGCTTTAAGAAATCTCTTTTAATTATGGCAAGCAGAGAAAAATAAAAAGTTGGGGAAAAAATGAGTAAAATAAAAAGAAAAAGTGGGAAAAGAATGTTATTTGATAGATAATATTTGTTTTTTGTTTGTTTGTTTGTTTACTGATATTTTAACTTAGAAATGATTCTGCTAATTACAATGAAGGAATCTTCGTTTTCGAGAACACTTAATAGTTTATTTTTAATTCTGGGTGTGAATAATTTCTTTGGTAGCTCTCTCAGAGAACTTGGTATCTCATTCCATAGTTTAGTACCCATTCTTTAAAAGGCGTTTTTTTTTTGTATTTCAAGTCTTGAAGCTTTTATGCAAAAAAATTTCTGAAGCAGAAGAACGTGTGTTGTAAGAATGGACACTAGACGTTTTTGTAGGTAAATTACATATGTTAATTAGGGCAGAAGCAGTACTAACGTCGTGTATCACATGATTCAGATAGAGTTTTATACTATAAAAAGTTTAGAGGCAAAATCTTAGGATTAATAAAGAGTGAAATGGTGTGTTCATTTTATTTGTGAAGTACATGAGACGTTGTACACGTTTTTGTATTAATTATTAAGATTTTATTTAGATAAGACTTATAGGTCTGACCCCAGACAGATAATCCATAAGTGTTAAAAGGAGAGATGAAAGACTGATAAATATGTAATAGGGTGTGGAGAGGCAGAAAGTGTCTTCATTTTTCTATGTTTTTTCTTTTTGCTTTCATATGGAGTCCTCTATTATTTTATCAAGGAGAGCAAACCTTGGTACTTCTTCCTCCATTTTGTTTTTTTTACAGAGAGACCCGCTCGTTGCCCTCCACTCTAAAGTACTATCGCTCCTGTCTCTGATTGAACGAACCGTGTGTGTATTTGTATTTGTGAACTTTTTTGTTTTTTATGTGTTTATCTCAGCATGTACGAAAATTAATTTAATTATAAAACGTGACTTTTTCTAAATATTAATGTTATAGTTGCCCCAACCACTAAGTCGAGCTAATCGGAGGCAAAGTAAAATGAATATAATTAATTGCGCTTTTAGTGAGTGGGTTTTGCTTCCACCTGGCACCTCTCGTGCCCTCGCCGTGACAACAATTATGCTACTGGATCTGTTTTTCTTAAAATTCTAGTTCCCATATGTTGTCTTAAACAAGGATCTTCGAGTCCCAACAATGTAATGAAGAGAGTTAAGGCAAGGTGGGAACCGTATGTGTTCCAAGCTAGACCCTCTGGAATATATGGCTTTTCACAGAAAGGTGCTGGCGCCAAACGTGTAGACATGGCAACAACACAGAAGCTGTCGATCTGTTTTCTTGAATTGTAATTATACATTTCTGTTGCTAAGTTAGGAAAACACTGCTGCAATGTTCTGGAGATGTGTCTCGATTCAGTGTTTCACTTTACTCATTTGCATAATAGAAAAAATAACCCTAAAGAGATATTTTAAAATGAAAAAACGCCATTCTTCTGTACTTAAAAAGCCCATCAAACAAGCAGGATTTTTTTTACTTGGTAGTTACACTTAATTAAGGGACTGGCTGGTCATTATTTATCGCCTGGGGGGGGGGATATTTTAGAATAGAATTATTGGATTTTTGGGATGATAGAAGGCGGTATCAGCAATAACTAAGAGCCGAAAAGTATGGATGATTAAGGTATCAGCCAGGGTTAAAAAGGTAAATTTTCGAAAATTTTGATTTCGAGACTTTCAGATAAAGCCTTTCAAGAGCTTTCTTTAAAAAAAAAGCACAAAAAATATTATTTCAGTGCAAAGTTATTAGACGTTGAAGTTTACTACACGTAAATTGTTTTAATTACCCGTTGACAAGTCAAGTCATTCTGGAGTAATTTGCATGTCAACGCGTCACGAAACAATTCACACGGTATAGTGGTGTCATTTTATCACGCAATACATGCCGCAAGATTGGTTAAACTGCCTTCGAAAAAAAAAGAAGAGGTCGTGGCCTATGCTCAATTTCCGCCGCTCTCTCGTGTCTGGTCTACCCTCCCCGAGAAGAGACGGCTGGACGCGTGAAGTGCAAACCATGTCTGTGACGTAAATTCATAATTAATTAATGAGTTCGGGGAGGGAGCGCGGGCTCCTTTCCCGAACAGCGGCTGATAATCGAGCCTAGTCGTGTCCGTGTTCGTCTGCAACGGCAATGCAGAAGAAGCGGAAAAAATCGTTAAGCTCGGCTTGGGCTGAAAACTTAGCTGAGGGCTGAAGGAGTTGAACAAGCAGCCGAGTGCCGATGCGACCCGTCGTTGCCACATCAACATTTAGTGCAAGGCGATCAAAAATCACGGTTGAAGAACATTTTGAAGATGTAGAAAGGGAAAACACTGAAACATGTCAAAAGCTCCATGGCCCCGCTATCGTAGCCAGTGCTACGACAAGAGAGAGGAGATGATCAACGAATCGGTGACTTGTCGCCTTTGTCAAGGAAGCGTTGAACTTGTGCCGGGAAAATTTAGAACTTGGTTCCATTTGCATTGGATATTCCAGTGCCAGAATGAAAGCTGTCCGTCACACTAAACCGACGACGGAAAAAAAGCAGGGCGTTCGCGATAAATCGTACATCGGTTCTTGGCTTTCGAGCTATCGGTGGCGGTCATGCTACAGCCTCAAAGGTTTTTAGTTTTCTTGATCTGTATACGGGGAACGAGAAGTTTGAATTAACTAACCTCTGAAAACAGTCATTTGTATCCGACCGGAAAATACTGTGTATTCTCGCCACGTCCCGCGTAAAGATTTGGTCTGCTGCATATCACCCGTCAAACGCCTATTGTTATTGCAAGATGATCCCTCGCTGGTAAACATCAACATGGACGATTAGGTGTTATAATCCTGTTGCGGGTAAGATGCCGCAAAAAATAAATTTTTCTTGTTTTCTCGGAACGAAAGTTTCGGAAAGTCAAGCGTACGTTTTCAACTCCAAGTCGGCCGCCCCTGTGCCATTAAGCTCAAATTTGGCCAGCTTATTGTCAGATAGTTTTCCTCAAAAAAGAAGTGTCGGCGATTTTTGTTTTCTTTTTCCGTTTTCAAATAATCGTCATTTTTTCAAAGGAAGTGCTGAGGATTTGTCCTCTCTGACTTTTTCCTAGTGTCACAACAGAGCAAATGCACGTGCCAAGAATCTGAGGCAGCTTTTTAGTAGAACGTGTCAAGAAACAAATGCAATGTTTATCCTTCTCTTCAGCTCATTCTTAGCGGGACTGGAGTTGAATTTACATAGACATATGCTTTCGCAAAAAGCGTCTCAATTACGCTCTCTCTTACGATTTTGAGATGTTTAAAGGAATGAGCCATAATCTGGAACTACTAAGCTTTCAAAAAATGTATGGTTTGTTGGAGTTTATAAGACAAATGAAAGCGCTACAGCGATCCGCGCGAGGACGGTCCTGAAGAGTGGCTGATACCTTAAATGTCACATGCCATTAAAACTTGGTGGAAGTTTTTTTGGCACTCAAGCTAGGAATTAACTTTGCAGTTCAGAATGGTTGGCTTTTGGAATGTCAACTGACATCAGTCACAGGGTTCTCAGTAGAACGGCGGAATTCTACCCGCTTTAAAATCAAATGTAGCCACCTGTTCCGGCCATTAAAATTTGTACACAATACATTAAGACTTAGAGATTAGATGTTTCAAGAAAGAAATAGAATATTCAAAATGGTGAAAGAGCAACAATTGCTACCTCTGATTGTATAAACATAAACAACTACTTTACCGTAACGCTGCTCACCAAAAAGCATGAAATCGCATGTTTGGCTAGAGTACAATTTCAAACTTTTCCGGGTGAGCATACGCCTGGGTCCCCTTAGGTTAGCTTGCCCCTTTTGGACGAATCGTCTCTCCCTTTAATTTAAGCTGTCTATTATGCTTTAATTGAGGCATATGGAAACTTCTGCTAAGAATCCTGATCAGCTATTGGGAACACGGCGATCAAGAAACTGCACCATGGCAGCTTTATTAATCTGTAATTCAGCATCATAGCTAAAAATATTCAATTTTTGAGATGACCGTTACCAGCACTAAATATCAACGTCAAAATATAAATGTGTCCGAAGACATTGAGGGGGAATCACGAAATGTATCAATAGCTATGAAAGGGATTCTTCAATAAATGAGACTTAAATGGGTTTTCAGCTAAATTTTACTGCCTTTAGCCGAATATCCTCCTCCGCCACTCCTTCCCCACTTTAAGCGTTATACAATCACCGGTCCCTAAAAATCTTTTGAACTTTTGGAACAAAACGGCGTGAGCGACCCTGAACTGCAGTTCGTTTCCGGGGCTTGTGATGTCACTGATTTTATAGACTTAGAAGGCGTTTTGGATTATCTCTTATTTCTACTTGATATATTCACATTTGTCTCTTCATGTCAAACATATCATAGAATTGGGGAAAACCAAAGCGTTTAGATTCACCAGGCTGAATGCGACAAGTTAAAAAAAAGCATATAGTACACCTAGAGAACACGATGAGAGACTGCTCCTAAGACGAGAGTGACTTGTTTCCTATATCTCCTCTGGGACAATAGGGCCGTAAGACGAGAGTAGCATTTCTACTATCAAGACGAATAACTTGAACGGAAGAAAA
>JAHPZR010003896.1:0-5000 GCA_019787425.1 Platygyra sinensis
TTGATTAGACGTACATGGGGAGGAACGTGGAACAAGGCTAAGAACTTCTGAGTTGGAGACTACTAGATACACGAATAAAGATAGACCAACAATCTTAATTAACCTATTTATCATCATTTTTATTATCCTTGTATTTCATTGTGTGTGGCAAAAATAAATAAATAAATAAATAATTGGAAATGTACTCTATGTAAGTTTGCATAATTTTTCTTCTGTTGTGCTTTATGACACCGCAAGAAAAACAAAAGGCAAGTTTTACAGTGTTGACAGGATCATCGAGAAGAGGAGCATTGCTCAAGTGAGCACAATAAAATATAAAGAGATGCTAATTTATTGATCAACTCAGACAACTCAGACTATTTAGCTGTTGTCAAGCTGTTAAAACCTGTCTGACTGACCGAACATATCACACCAGAGCTGCTGCAGGAAAGTTGTTGCTTTCCAAATTTTAAAAAGCTACATCCTGTCTAAAAATCAATTGTGATGAATTATAGTCCATTTCCCTCCTTGCAATTCTGTACTTCTTACCCAAGATAATTGTTCTATCTTTATTCATGTATCTAGTAGTCTCCAACTCAGACGTTCTTAGCCTTGTCCCATGTTCCTCCCCATGTACGTCTGCTCTACAGACCGCCCACTTCTGTTCACCGGTGGTTAGCCTTTGTTTTGAAAGAACCAATTAGTGTCTGTCTACTGTGAAACGGTTAGCCAATTACAAGTTGTGTAAGAATAGAAATCGTCACACATGAAGTATTTTCTGCAAAATAATTCACAATAGTTATTTGTCTTATTCATGAGGTTCCATGTTCCATTTTTATGGAAGAAACAACAAAAAAAGATTGTTCATAGTGATTTAGTGTTTTCTATGTGCATGTTGTCTGAACAAAGACAAAGTTAGAGTGTTTGGCAAAAGTGCTACTGACATTCCGGACCTAATCAAAAGTGCAAGCGACATCAACGCTGCCATATTTCCATCAAGTGACTGCCTGCTACAAGCAACTCATTTGATTTGAGAAGATTGCATGCAACCTCAGTGCCCTTCAACGGGAATTAAAAGAAAGTTACAAAAAAGGAGGCTTAAGGACCAAGCATTGGTGGAAAGATTCGACAATGCATGAAGCTGTCACCAATTCAATTATACAATCCTTGTTGATGACTGGGACATTTCCTTCGAGCAGCAGCACTGCTAAAAAATTATTGAAATTTCCTACCATGTTTAACTCCTGAAATTAATTTCTTACCTTACCTTTGGTTACATAGTTTTGTAATAGATAATTAAGTAAGAAAATTTATGTGTTAAGTCAAACATTTATAACCAAAAGGAGAGACAAACTTTGGCATAAATGGAGTCTGTGGAGTTTAGGATTATCCACAATCTGGATGGGATTTAGCTAAGTTACTCAAATTTATAAGTCTGATATATATAATATATGAAGGCTACAAATTTTTCTCTCATGCGGTTTATGCAACGTTTTTTTGTATATGAACAGAACCACTTCAATAGCTTAATGTTCTTGGTATAAAAACCTTGTGTTTCTTTATTTATCACTGTATCATATTGTCTTGTTCTAATAAATGTCTTTGAACAAAACAGTAATGTTAAAAATTTCCTCACAGGCCAACATTACAAGATTGTCAAAGCTCAAATCACATGCTCAAATACATGTCCTTTGAACTAGCTTTATGCATTTAGCATGGATCCTGACAGCCCATTGAAAGCTGCCAAACAAAGAACGTCTGAGGAGAATGCGAAGCTGGGGCAGCTAACAGAAAGGGCAGTTTCTGCAGCCCATATTTGCTCCAACACATGTACCAAAGGATGTGTGTTAATGCAATCTGCATCCCAGGCAAATTCATCATTTGAGGAACAGCAATGTCACCCAGGTTTTATGATTACCTTCAATAACATTGATTTAGAAATCAATACAAAGAACATGACTATGTCTAAACAAAACAGAAACATCCACTGGGTTAATCACAAGATGTTCGCAAACAGGGTATCCTGAAGTCTACTCTCAAGTGACGGCCCAAGATGTGGTTTGTCAACTGTCCAGAATAGCACTTTTCTTCCTAGTGTCATTGATCAACAAAGGCAAAGGTTCAACTACAATCTTTGTATCCTGAAGGCTGGTGCAATATTTTGATGCACATGAGCCCCTAAGAGATGTTTGTATTCAGTACATCCCCATAAATATAGCAAGGAGATGTCTCAAAGATCAAGGTGAATGAAGCCCTCAAACCTTTCTGGTATATAATTTTTCTTTCCTTCAACCGCAGCGAAAACAAAATGATCAGCACGCTTTCAAGTGAGTTTTTAATACAAATTGTGGATTTCAAGAAGCTACCTGGACTTTAGAACACAGAAATCGTAATAGTTCTAGGTTGAATTTAGCTTTTAGCATGATTGGCAAAGCCACGGCCGATGAAATAACTGCAAAACTTGTAGGGAAAAAGATAACATTCACAGTTTTATCGACATTACTTTGCTGTAAAAATGAGCTGCGTGACAAATGGAGCGTTGTCTACTCAGATAACCATACAACAATCTGCATGCTAACCAAAGGAACATCTCGTGACCCTCAAGTAATGCAATGGCTTCCCTCCATATTCTGGGTCTCAGCTACCTACAATTTTCGTATCACCGTACGTTTCGTACCATCCAACGCTAACTTAGTGGCAGACGCCATCTGACACCTTCATGACCCTGCGCTAAATCATGTGTTAAGTGACCAAGCATTAACGATAGCTGCCAACTTTCACAACCAGTGCTTTCTTCTCTCCCACCACAGGTCCAGTCCATGCTCAAGAACAGCTACTGCAAGAAGAATTGAGACAGTACCGTTTCCATGTTTTTGCACAATGTACAACAGCCGCATACAAGTCACAATTAGGAGTGCACCTTCGCTTTTGCTCTTCTTTGGCTACACACAGGTTCCCTGCCGCTCTATACGCCTCCTTCCACACATAGTTTTCCTCGCTCAAACTCTGTCACCTATCACCATCCCTAGCTAACATTATCTGTCTCTTGCACCCTCAATTTGCTTATTAATCTGCTGGAAGAGCCACTGTTCAAACACCAGAAAACCCTTCTTCTGCAAGGGATCAAGCAAATTCATGGCGCCTGTAATTAACACTCCAGTACTTCTTTAGAAATTCGTCTTTATTCTACAATTCACTAAACCGAAAAACAGCAAATACAGAATCAATAAATACAAACTTTAAGTAAAATAAACCGAAAATACAACAACACAAAATGGCAAAAAATAGAAGGGAAAAACCAAAATTACTTACAAGATCTGTACAGCACTCCGGAACTGAAGACTGAACACAGCAAAAAACTACAATGCTACAAAAACAGAATTTCGAACGAAAAGAATAGACTTAAAGAGGTTACGTAATAAGCAATAGACGATTACATAATATGATGGGAAAATACTAAACTACATATAAAACTGTGAAAAAAATACACAAAAAATGAACTTATGACACAAGAGACAAATTTAGAAAAGAAAAAAGGGTGATGAAAACAAAAAAAATAACACTCGTGGCTACAGCGCCCCTGTCTTGCTAAAACCTTCCTATACACCTGATGTCCTTTACAAAATCTAGACCATCTTAAACCTGGACTTATCACTGGACACCACCTTTTGGGCAGCATGTTTGGTAGTGTTTTTTTTAATTTTTTCACAAATCAAACCTGGTGCCACCTTCAGCAGTGGCTTTTGACCTATCACCTGCACAACTGCAATGTTAGATTGTATCTGTGGTGAATTATCCTTGTGGTCTGTTGGTCGAAAACATTCAGTATCCGAATTGCACCTTTATTGTCCCAGTTCCTCACATTACACACTCCTTATGCACATGGTCATTAATAATGCATGCAATCAAACTTGCGGGTGTCTATCAAAGTCCTCAACATGCTGTCAAACTGGTCTTTACCTCCCAAGAATGCCATGACCTCAAGACTCTTACCTATTTCAAACCGAAACAAACACCAGATAAATGCAGCCTTAACTGCCTGTATTTCTCTGGACAATCCTTTAGACAAGGAGGCCCTACCTTAGCCTTTCATTGCAATGTACCTGGTGACTATATTAAGCTTCAAGGTGGCTGGAAGTCTAATGCTTATAAATGGTAGTTAGACCAATCTCTCTGCTAAAAATTAGAAACTATTAAGCAGATCTGTTACTCACTAGATCCGGCCTCCTTTCTCTCTGGGGGTTTTGGAGGGTGCTTCCATGGTGGTCTAGGGCGCTTTCCATTCAACCAAAATTTCCGAAATTTCCGGTCCGAAACTGAATAGAACAGTAAAAATTCCGGTAAAAGTTTTCGAAAATTTAGGAATACGTTTTGAGTGCACCCTCTTCAACGGAATTTCCGGAATTATCGAAAATTTTGTGTTCCATTCGCAAGAAATCTCGGTTTTAGTCTCTCGACCGAGCGTGAGCTCACATGGGCATTCGCAAAAATGGCGGCCGCAGCTGCACATCAATGCTCTGCGTGTGGTTTTGTGGCGAACAACATAAGTCTGTTTCTGCAGCATCAATGCAGCAGTTTACTTCCCTCAACCAGCAACGGTATGTTACAGCTGTAGTTATGTTTTTTTTTTCAATTTTGATTGAATTACGCTACCTTTGACTTTCGCTCGTCAGTAGTTCTGTTCCCACCGTTTTGCCATGTTGTTAAATCAAGTTTTGGCTTTTGCTCAAAGTTTCACTCGTCCGTTTCCTCCTTATCAAGATTAAACAATGAATATCTTTTTTTTTTGTAAATTCAGACTTAACCGTTCAGTCAGTCAACAACTTAATGACAAACAACGACGAAGTTGATGATGGAACACTTCAAAAGTGGGATGACCGGTATGTTCATCTGCTAATAGCAGCCTACGACCATCACAAGCATCTTTTTAACAGCTCGAGGGGAAAGGTGACTAAAAAGCAAGTGTTCCAAAAAATTGCAGAGTATTTCAATGCAAATGCAGACATTAGTGTTAGTGCAGA
>JAHPZR010003897.1:0-97500 GCA_019787425.1 Platygyra sinensis
AAAAAAAATAGGGAAACTGTAACGGCTTCACTCTGTCTCATGTTCAAGGGGTGTGACCAAACTTTGGCACCTCTCCTGATCAAATCAATTAACAATCTCCTCCCCTGGGGAAAAAACATGTCAAATCAGGGAAATATGTTATCGATTAAGTGTTGCTGTGTAGTTGTTAATTTCAAGACATTTTAATTCAAGGTCTTCAGGTGAACATTCCTCGTGACATCGATTCAATGCAGTTACCAAGTTGAGTTGAATGAATATGGGGCATTCCAAAAAAGGCGGCCACAAGTTCAGATGCGTGCCATCTTTGTGGTGTTAATTTTAAAATTTCAGTTGGTGATTTCGGCAGAAAGGACAAGTACATTTCAACCTGAAAGGGCTGGAGTTAACAAAATTTACATAGAAGATCTTTGAAAATACATCTTGGTGTTAAACTGGATCCACAAGTTGGAATATCTCTCAGCTTATGTTTGCTTATGCTTAACACCAATCCTCCAAAACAAGAAGCAGACAGACGATCAAAATCAAAACATTCTGGTATTTTTCTGAAATCAATGATATTTTGACCTGAGCTGTGAAGTGATGAATGCCACTTTGTCACTCAAGTTGTCAATGCTCTGCTATGCTCTGATGAACTCTATTGCCCCTTACTCCAATCAGGTGTTGCCATTGCTGGAGTAGCTAATGTCATGAATATGAAACAGAGTGAAGCTGTTACAGCCTCTCTATTTTTTCTACCCCTTCACCCCTACACTTTTACCCCACCAACCCTACCCACTGGCATTTTGTACTGTCCCCAGTTTTGCTCAGATCAAAGAGACCAAGATGGTGGGCTGATGGACTCAGTGATCGACATCTACTATGGTCTATTTGATTATCTAGTCAATAATATAACAAAACCCAACTTGTCATTTCTTCCTTTTTCCTAAACAAACTTTTGTACATGTGCAAGATGCACTGTCATTGATAGATCTAAAACAAAGTTCTTAGGGGGTAACAACCCTCATGGCTCAGTGTTTCCATTTGGTGGGGGCATTCCCCACATGGGGAGGCCGCAACTGCCTCATCACTTGTGGAAGTCAGGTCATCTGGGTAAACATATCCTTTGGTAGTGTAGGTTTGCTTCATTCTGTCTGTGAACAGCTGCTTCCGAATTCTTCTGTATATTAGCATTTCCAACTTGCACCCTATAGTTCTGTGGGTGTACAGTACTGCTCAGAACTAAGTAAACCTAAAACGCATGTTCTCAACAAAACCCTAACACGTTGAAATGGCCAATGCGTGTTTGCCAACACAAAAGGGCCACACGTTTTTGCCAATGCGTTAGCCTTTGTTGTTCATAACCAATACTCCTTTTGTGATGCTTTGTGTGGCAAGCAAGGCACAACTTCAGTTCAAAACAAATGCGTGATTTGTAAATCCACGCAAAGCAAAATTCAAATCAAAACACGGCAAGTTTTAAAACAAGCACAGTGGAAAATTCACCGAACTGCTTTGTAACTTACGAAACCACTGAAATAAGTCGCCTAATGATGTTGCCGCATTGCGCGGCACAAGTTTTAATCATTGCTTCTTGGTTCACCTTGTTGATTATTCCGCATTCTGCAGAAAGAAAAACCATCTTCTAGCTTGTCTGGAACTAGGAGACATCTTTCTCTGCCGTTAAAATCTCGATTGGCTTGTGAGAATGTAACTCTGTTGTCAAAGCCATGGTGGAATTCATACTCGGCGAAAATTTTGCTGTATCGGATGGAAATAATGACATACAGGTATTGATAAAAATTATGCAAATCGCAACAAAATGAACAACAGATAGAAAGCTAGATAATGAAAGTCTGTAAATTAAGCAAGGAAGCGAAACCTTCTTATGCCTTCTATGGTAAATCACCAAAGAATTCAAGTTAAATCTTATTAAATGGCGACCAGTTCCATTTAGTTCAAGCAATAAGAGCAGTCTCCACATAGTAAATTTTGACGGAAATTGCAATTTTTAAAAAGCATTGTTTTGTTGATTGTGTGACGCGCAACTCATAGTTCAGAAATAGTTGCCTAGCACATGATAAAAATCTGCCCCGATCAGCTTTCTTTCTGGAAGGAAATTATGACGTTCGTTGCACGCATATTTCCTTTTCACCGTATAGCACAAGGATCAAACAAAACAATTTTGCTTAATGGGACTTGCAACAGTACTTTGAGAAAAGATCTTGCAAACCAAGCATGAAGTGTTGAAATTTTACTCACGACTAGCGACAAAAGGGACACAGCATATGCACAGGATTGGAATTGAAATATTAATGCTGGGTTGCTTTCACCAAGATTTTATATTGGATTTTCATCTTGAAATGACTTGATTATGCAGCATTTTGTGGCCCAATTTGGCTTCATCAACTCAAAATTTGAAGGGCCTGTTTTGTTCAAAAGGATGAAATATCTTATTAGCGATGGAGTGAGTCAAAACAAAGTGTTAATATCATGATTCTAGCTTTTGCAAATATTGTGGTATCAATTGTCTTTTCCAAGCATCGACAAGAAAAGTTTCATCCAGCAGCATCGTTTGAAATTAAGCGCTATTCAGGCTACTTATAAATTATTGTTTTATTTGAAACCACTCTGGAGCGCTTTTCAGGCTACTTAAGCACTATTCAGACTAATTAAGCATTATTCAGGCTCTCATAACATCGTTTTTTTGAAACCGCTCTGGAGCATATTTTCATGAATGAATGACTTGAAGCAACAATGTGTGAATTAAAACAAACTTTTGAACAACCATGGCCGTGAGTCGGGATTTTCATAGTACGCCGACTCTAAGGGAATTCGTCCACTACAAAACAAAAACATTGTTTCGCTTGGTATTTAAACGCAAATATCGAGTACCCTCAAAAACTTCCTCAATTGCAGAGCGCAGAGCCAATATACAGTGGAACCCCGATACAACGATCCTCGATATAACGATATCCCCGGTATAACGATACATATGCAATGTCCCGGCAAAAGTTACAGTAAAATGTATGGGACAGAACTTTGATATAATGATGTTCAATATATCAATATTCCCGATATAACAATGAGCTTTTAGCGCACCGAGTGTAAAATCTTCCCTGATATAACGATATTACAGTATCAGTACACAGATACAATTTAAACAAAACATTGAATTTAATACAATAACAATTCAGTAACTGAGTACAGACTAAGAACTATTAAATGACAAGGAGGATAAAATAAAGAGGAATTGTAATAAAACTGCAAATGTTGCAAACAGATCATAGCTAAATTAATTTATTTAAATCATAACTCGGAAATATCTCGACAAAATATACAATTGATGGAAAAACAACAAAAAGATGAACTGAACAGTGACTTCAAAGAGGAAAACATCATGCTTCAAAGGAAACTGCAAGGTAGATTTTGTTAAAGGAGATGTATGCATAAATGACTATAGCCAGCATGGAAGCCAACAAAATTAAGCCTTCCTTTGGTCCCCTCCCAAAATAACATTAACAGTTCTGATTTTATACTTGTTAAGTTATCCGCAAACTGCTAACAGGAGTTACCAGACAACTCGATTTGACTTCTTTATTCCAGCGTAAAGCTCTACAGGATCTCCTAAAGCAACTAATCCCGTGACTCTCAATCAATGTCTTATTGTCAATTGTTCATGCTGTATCTAGTGATCACGTGTAATTTTAACATAACACAACATCCTCCCCTTTTTGAGCGGATAATCATTGCACGGTTTCTGTCCCTGTCTCGAACTTAAATCAGAAATAAATCAAAGTTTAAATCAAAGTTTAAATCTTTTTTAACGTTCCGTAGGCCCTTAACGGACATAGTCCTTCAACCACGCTGGTGGTTTGGTCACACGTCGCGGGAAGGTCGAGGTATGATCAGGGACGGCCTCGTGTTGTACACCGTCAGGAATTGCACCAGGTGTTTCTGCTTGCTGGACTGCATTCTCTGTGGCTCGTTGAATCTCCCTGGACCTGAGTTGTAGGGTGTCCGGCAGTGGGCTGGTCTGTCCCTGCGGCTGTTCTACTGGAGGACTGGCGTTGTCCATTGATTCCTTGGTTTTCCTCACGTGAAATCTGTTTCTGCGGTACGTGTCGCCGTTGGCAGTTTCAACGGTGTACGACCTTTCATCAAGTCGCTCTTTGACCATTGCTTTCTCCCAGGTCTTCTTTCCAGCTACAAAGGGCTTCATTCTCACTACGTCCCCAGTATCTAGCGGTTCTAGCGCTTTGGCAGACTTATTGTAGTGTTGCGCTTGCTTTTCTTGGCGCTTCTTGAGGGCAGTTATTTCCGTGTCAGGTACCACTGCACGTGGTTTCAACAGCTCTCTTGTGGTCGGCAGAAGAGTCTTCGTTCGCCTATTCATTAACCGCTGGGCGGGGCTTGACGCCACTCCCTGCGTTGGAGTGTTCCGGTGGTCCAGGATAGCCAAGTATGGATCAGTCCCTGCATCAGTAGCTTTGCGCAGGAGTCGCTTCGCGGTCTTAACTGCGGACTCCACTTTTCCGTTTCCTTTGCTGTTGTAAGGACTGGTGGGTGTGTGTTCGAACTCATACGCTGCTGCAAAATCGGCAAATTCTTGTGACTTAAACTGGGGGCCATTATCCGTGACCACCTGGTCTGGGATGCCGTAACGTGCGAGGTGGTCTTTGAGCTTGGCGATTACTGTGGTCGCCTTTGCGTCTGTGGGAAGTTTATCGATCTCTCAGAAGTTGCTGTAATAATCCACAGTTATTAGGTATTCCTTGCCATTCAGCTCAAAGATATCAACTCCGATCTTCTCCCAAGGCCGTAAGGGTACATCGTGTGAGACTAGCGGCTCTTTCTGTGGGCTAGTCTCAAACTTTCGGCATGTTTCGCAGGTTTCTATCATCTGCTTGATTTCGGCTGAGAATCCAGGCCAGAGCACAGACTCTCTCGCTCTGCGCAGACAGGCGTCGATCCCCATGTGGGAGGAGTGTAGCTTCGTCTTGATCATCGGACGCAGGCTTTGAGGTATAACCACTCGTTGGCCCCGGAAGATGAGGCCATCTTGAATGGTGAGCTCATCTCGGATGCTGAAGAATGGATGCACTTGCGGGGCTACCTTACTCTTGTCTTCAGGCCAACCAAGTGTGATGACGCACTTGAGCTCTTGGAGAGACGGGTCATTTCTTGTTTCCCTCCTGATCTCTTCCAGTCTCTCCTCGGCTATGGGAAGATAGCTCGCCATGTTTATGTATTCGAACTCGTGGTCTTGGGGGTTACCTTCTGTAGGAAGATACGCCCTGGACAGTGTGTCAGCAAGATGCATGTTCTTTCCACGCTCATAAGTTACTTCAAAGGTGTATTTCTGGAGTCGCATCATCATTCCTTGAAGTCGTCTAGGGGCTACGGCGAGTGGTTTTGACAATATGGACTCTAATGGCTTGTGGTCGCTGGCCACCCTTACGTGGCGACCAAATGTGTACTGGTTGAACTTCTCTAACGCGAACACGATCGCGAGCATCTCCTTCTCAATTTGAGCGTACCTCTGTTCTGTCTCACTGAGGGAGCGACTTGCATAGGCGATTGGCCTACCCTCTTGTAGGAGAGCAGCACCGAGGCCCTTCTGGCTCGCATCACATTGAATACTTAAGGGTCGGTCAGGCTGATAATAGCTTAGAACCGGAGCTTGCGATACTAATCTCTTAACTTCGTTGAAGGCCTTGTCTTGCTCTTCGCTCCATGTCCACTCTGCATCTTTCCTGGTTAACCTTCTGATAGGCTCCATCACGTCAGCCAGTTGTGGCAGAAATTTGGAGAGATAATTAACGAATCCATTCAGTCTTTGGACTCCCTCCGTGTCAGTTGGGGGTGTCATTTGTTGTACTGCACGGGCTTTGTCGGATCAATCTTGAGGCCCTTGTTGGTGAAAAGGTGACCCATGAACGCTACTTCTTGTCGTCTCAATTTGAGCTTGTCTTTGTTTAGTGCCATCCCTCTCTCTCGGCATCTCTGCAGTAGTGCTTTTAGATGTCTGTCATGGTCCTTTGTCGCTTCCTTCACGTCTTTACCTACACCATATACCAAGATGTCATCAGTGATGTCAAGTATTACTTCGAGTCCTTCCAAGGCTTGGTTCACTCGTTTCTGAAATATTTCGGAGGATACGGACAGACCAAAGGGAAGTCGTAGCCACCGGTACCTTCCGTAAGGTGTGGAGAATGTTGTGAGAAGACTGGATTCTTCGTCAAGGATACAGTGCCAGTAGCCTGCTTTAAGATCTACTGTTGAGAATACTTGGGCTTGTGCAAGTTCCGGTAGCATATCATCCAAGATTGGTAGCTGGTAGGCCTCTCTTTTCAGCGCTGCATTGAGGTGCTTCGGGTCAATGCATATTCGTAGGGCGCCAGACTTCTTGGTGGCGACGGCGAGGCTGCTAACCCACGGAGTTGGTTCCTCTACTTGGGCCAGCACTCCTAACTTCACATATTTGTCTAATTCTTCCTTGAGCTTTGTTTTAAGAGCAGTGGGAACCCTCCGTGGCGGAATTATCACAGGGCTTGCATTGTCCTCAGTTTCGAGGTGTACGGTTCCTGGCAGTGATCCTACTTCTCGCTCAAAGATATCTGCGTATTCCTGAACAATCTTCTCAGTAGAGGTTAGCTGGTGGACTTCCGGTTGAGATGGCCTGGTCGGAGAAGCTGTTATGAAATTCGAGTTGTTTATATTGATCAACTCCATTTGTTGGGCCGCACGAGCTCCGATAAGCGGGGTGAATGTTTCACGAACGACGACGAATTCAATTGAATACCTCTTGTGGTTCTTCGGATTACGCACGATCACACGTGTCGAGCCGACTGGGGTGACGTTTGTTCCATTCCACATGCGCAGTGATTTCTTTGACGGTTTAATTTCACAGGTCCCGATATATTTGAGTGGTAAAATGTTCACTGACGCTCCACAGTCGACTTGAAATGATAGTGAACTGCCGTTTATTATCATCTCTGCATAAATTTCCTTTGGGTATTCGTTGTCTGAAACTTGAGATACGTATTCTTCTTCGAGGCAGATGCTAGTGATGAATTCCACCTCACTGTCGGTATCTGTTTCGTCTTCCACGACGTGGTTTATTCTTCGATCCTTTTGACAGACACTTGCGAAATGATTCCTGCCATTGCATTTCTGGCACTGTTTTCCCCACGCGGGACATTTCTTCTTATTCATCTCATGTTTGTTCCCACAGAAGTGACACGTTTTCGTGACGCGTGTTGTATTATCTCGAGGTTGCTCATTCCGATCATTCCTCTGTTTCCGATCATTCCGCCAAGACCTTCCTTTGCCACGTGTCGAATCTTCAACTTTATTTACCGTTTCTAAACTGCTACCAGAGGCAATTTCTTTCATTTGTGAGCTTGTGGCTTCGTTACTGCGGCAAATGTCGATGCATTTCTCTAATGTTAGCTTGCGTTCCTGAAGCAACTTTTGCCTCGTGTGTTTACTTTGTACGCCAAACACAATCCTATCTCTGACAAGCGAGTCATGCAGGGATACAAAGTTACAGGTTTTGGCGAGATTTCTTAGAGCTGAAACGTAAGCATCGATTCCCTCTGAGGGTTCTTGGTTTCTACTGTTAAACCTGTATCGTTCGAACGTCTCATTTATCCGTCCGATTGTGTATTCTTCAAATTTCTCAATCACTTTGTCTAGTTTCTTTCGATCGCTTTCGTCATCAAATGAGAACCCATTGAACGTTTTCAGGGCCTCTGAGCCGATGCAATGCAAGAATAGGGCTACTTTATATTCTTCTGTCTGCTTTTCCAGACCAGTAATTATCGTATAATTGGTCCATACCTGGTGGAAGTGTTTCCAATTTGCCACTAAATCGCCACTGAAGCTTAAGGGCGCGGGCGGTTGAATGGAGGACGATTGCATAATGATTTGCGTTTGTTGAGGCGCTTGGGCGGGCGGATCAGGCATCGTTGGTCGTCTTGGCTGTCTTTAATGTCGTTTAAATCATCCCACCGCTGCCACCATGTTAAGTTATCTGCAAACTGCTAACAGGAGTTACCAGACAACTCGATTTGACTTCTTTATTCCAGCGTAAAGCTCTACAGGATCTCCTAAAGCAACTAATCCCGTGACTCTCAATCAATGTCTTATTGTCAATTGTTCATGCTGTATCTAGTGATCACGTGTAATTGTAACATAACACAACAATACTACATAGTTTGAGCCATTCTAAGAATCCTTTAGACTAGACTTTAAATGTAGTGACTGACACTCGGTTACCAACCCCCCAAGAAAGAGAATATTCAGCAATTTCATGTGGCAATCACAACACATCACAAGAATGGAGGAAATGACTCACAGCCATCTACCACACTGAAGATTGAGTAATTCTGAATGGAAGGTACAGTAGCTTGTTGCAACAAGACTGCATTAAAGCAAACAGATGAAATAACCCTTTATCTTACAAATCTGCAATGCTTAAATACTTCAATAAAGGACATCTAAATCACCCCTATTCTCACTCCCAGTCCAAGTACACGATATAGTACAGAAAAACCTGACAAATCTTGACATTCTCAAGGGGTCAACATTTTCATGAAGCTCTTACCAAACAGATAAACATAAGATCAACCTTCTGATGGTGAAAATTGAAAACTAAAATATGTTTACCTAAAAGTATCCAAGTAGGGATTTGCAGTGACACATCCCCCAGAGAGGCCATTTGTCCACTGTGTAATACAATTCAATATTTATTTCCTCCTCGGATGTGGTTACCTAATTTAATAAGAAACGTTTGTAATTGCTGACAATGTTTCTATAATTTGTTATAAATAAAACTGCTTGAGCATGGTGGCCAAATAAACCATTTGGTTTCCTAGTTGGCCCCCATGTTACCTATTGATGTTATATTTGATACAGGCAAGGAAACAAAAGGAGGGCGGAAACATAGAACATAGTTACAAATAATTGTAGTAAAGTGAAATATAGTAGAGGTATGGTGGACAAGTCGAGAGATAATGCTTAATTTCAAGAGACAAGTTACTTTGAATACTGCTCTGAGGGTAAGAAATGTTTGACATTTTGTTCAAATCTTTAAGGTATTGTGGGATAGACTTCCAAAGATCAATAGCTTTAAATGAAATCATTTGCTTGCCAGTGTTCATCCTTACATGTGACTGTATATAAGTTTTTTTGGGTACTTGCATATATAGTATTGTTGCTATGCACTTCGCTAGCATACTGGAAAGTGTTGCAAAATACATCAGGTAGCAGACCTTCGTGCCAGAGGTGGACAAATTTTAATACGTGTAGAGAATAAATGTTATATATGGTGAGCATGTCTAGCAAGTTCAGCAATAGGAGAGCACTCTCAGTATCTTTATCACTGTTATAAAAGAGACACATCATTTAGCACACTTGTGCAACAGTTCCATATATCATTGCTGAAATACTATTCCCCAGTAGGGAGGCATCTAAATAATCCAGACAAAATGGAAAAGTTTTGCGAGTCCACTGCATCTGGCTTGTTCAATGACGTCTTCAACACCACCTACAGTGATGATAAGAAGGTACCTTCAAACAAGAGGACAAAGTTACAGCAAGCTAGACTAGTTGCTCTGTTACACAATTTAAGTTTGTTAAGAAGTGAAATGTTTACAGAAAAAATTGAAATCCTACATTCCATTCTTAGACAGTATGAGAGCCACAAAATAATAATAAGCATTAATTCCAATCAACTCTATTTTGTTAAACTGAGTGCACCCACACAAAATTGCACACTGCTAGCATATTAAATCATTGTAGAATTTTTTCACTGAAAGGAAAATAAAAAGTGTAAGGTTTGCAATATTTTCATTTGTCTGGTTAAGCCAAAATTATTGAAATTCAAGTTCCTTATTAATAATGGCCCCAAAGAAGTCTATACTGAAAAGTTAAATTTAATGATTCTGGTATATCTTTCTTTCAAACTAGTACACAGCTAGGATGTAGCACAACTTAAATTTTACAATAACTGCAGAAATATTTTTGCGTGCCCATTGACTAATTTTCATTGTCAATAAATACATAGACACATGTATTTATAATTTATGCAATGCGATGCACTTTGGTTATTGACAAAACAAATTGACGTCAGTTTTTCATGGGTCTCTCCTGTTATTAACTA
Source organism: Platygyra sinensis (assembly GCA_019787425.1). Lineage (NCBI taxonomy): Eukaryota > Metazoa > Cnidaria > Anthozoa > Scleractinia > Merulinidae > Platygyra > Platygyra sinensis. The sequence continues at coordinate 10,145 of JAHPZR010003897.1, forward strand.
TGAATTTTATCATAACTCTGTCAAAGTAGTATGCGGATCCACTTGGCTATCAGCACGTGGATCCATAGCTACTTACCGTTATAACGAGATTCATGATCAATAACACAACAGAGGTATGAAAAATTTGGGCTAAGCCACATTTTTTCCCCTCTACTAACTATGCTTTAAGTGAGAGACGTTTTGATGCCGGCTTTGTGGAGTGGGTTTTGCCGCAATATTTATTTATAAGAGGATGTGGCAAGAATAATCTCAACGAGATTGCTGAAAGTTCAGCTGAGTTCTTGTTCGACCTTTTCGTCTAAGTGTGGAATATATTGGGACAAACACTAAAGGTCAACATACCTTAACCTTTCAGCCGTATTATTTTCCTGCCTTGGACGCCACGATAGACCAAACGTTCTTCGCCAATGGGTTTATACTCATTACTCGGTTCCTCATTTGGTGTGTTGTGATCTACCAGAGTGTGCTGTCCGGATCCAAGTCAATTCGCCCGATGAAATAACGTACAAAAAATTAAAAGGTTAAACTGGGCCACTCGTTCCACATCACTGCTAATGGTCCTTTCGCGAACACTTCTTTTATGTAGGTATCTCGCAGGTGATGCATTGGATAGCGACGACAGCGACGAAGACGATCAGCCAGATGAATTCGAGGGCAATGCGACGACGAAACGAACGAAAGCCACCAAAGCAAATTGGCCGAGATGTTCGCCACATTTTCGCACGTGCTCGATCACTGCAGCAAGAACGACCCCGTCAAGTTACGCAGTCCCCGATCAAAATGTTTTCCTGGCCGAGCACACGGGATGGGTGCACGGCAGTTCTGGGCAAAATGACCTGATCTCCCACAGCGAAAACAAGAGTCACTAGCCCCCAATTCAACCTTTGGCCTGGAGGCAGGAATCACCACGCACCTAGACATGGGGGAACTCTGTTGAGAATTGTACGGCTGCTGAGGGCGAGCTGAGAGCTGTGAGCAAGGTTTAGCAGGCTTTTTTGATTCCAATTTTAGCGCTTTGCTTTCCTTTACTGCACGCTTGATGCGTTTTCTCATCATCGGAGTCGCATGCAAGGGGTTCTTGGAGGTAGCAATCCACTGCCTCCCAGCCATATTTTTCGGCAAGCATAATATGTTTATTTCTCTCCAGTAAGAGCTTCTTACCTTCGTCGAGCGCCTCGGTACGTTCCTTCTCTTCGCTAGCATCTGCGGCCTCCTCCAGTTCCTTTAGAACTTGGCGTTCAGTTCGTATTGAACTTTGTTCCTCCTATATTTGAACTCAGGCGGGGGAGATTTCCCTCGACCAGGCTTATCGCTACGTGAGCATGATTTCACCTCGCTTTCAAGACGTTGAAGCCGCTCTTTGCTTTTATTGTGGGCCTCCAAAAGCTTCTTGGCCCAGGCTGGCGTGTGTTCAGCCTCTGGTGAATCGGGAGCGGCTTAGCGGCATTTCCTCGATGGAGATCGAGCGTGTTGGCAGGAACTTCGCGAAGCTACCGGAACGACCTTCGACATGTCGATTTTCCACAGCATCGGGCTCCTCTCATTCTTTTCCTGCCAGACTTTTCCGGGCTGCAATTGTGAGGCATTAGTCTCTTAGCGGCCCTGGATTTTGGCGGCATATTGCGGAAGAAATAGCGAAAAAACCTGACAAAAACGAAGAAAGCTGTTGCTCGTATGGCAAGAAACAGAAAAACTGAGTCACGGACTAACAAGGGCACATGACATCCTAAACTCGGGCCCAGCCCCCTTCGGTGTCTGAGAACCTCATTTCCCGCCTCTTTCGCAAGCTCAGTCGGCGGGAAAGCCATTTATTGTATGACAGTAAATTTTTCCTTGACACTTCCTATATACTTCCCATTTAACATCATTATCAGGAAAGATTTTTGGAGATCCCAACATTGAAACACTGGTGGTGATTCAGATATGAGCTTAACACCTTCCACTAAAGCTTCAGTGTCCATTGCTCCAGTGCGCATCAAGAGCAGCAACCCAAAGAAGGCATACATGTATGGAATACCTACACCTGTTGTAATGTTGCAGGTAAGCTGACGTTATGTGTAACTAGTTATTTTTCTACCACTTATTTTTCCTCTGAAAGATCAGTGACAATTTCTATGAGCACTAAATGTATCTGATGGGATTGTCTGTTTTTGAGTTCAGTGAACCTGGGTTTTAGGTTCATGAGCAAGGGCTCACTGTATGACCAATATTCAGAAACCCATTGTCATGGCTTCCAGGTTTATTTCAGCATGAGAGATAAAATGGCAAGCCTTTGCTTGATATTCCTTAAACTAACGTTATTAACTGTATAGGCCACTTGCACCAAGAGGTCATGCGACATCGTTTTTATGAAAATGAAAGGTACATGATTTTGCCTCTGAAAAACTATTAGTGGGTCATCTCTTAAGCATAATAATAGTGATTTGGTTTTTCAAACCCGCACCATTTGCTCAAAATGAGAAAGTCCGTAGCTGGTCACGTGACCAAAACTTGATTTTTAAAATTATGAATTAACGTTTTCTGACACAAATTTTGCACTTAAACTTCAAGGAAAATGTTGAAAGATGATGTGGTAACATTTACAGCACATCTGAACGTAACTATCAAACATTTAACAAGATATAAGCAAAAGTAATTTTGGCCGCCATGTTGGAGGGCAAGAGTATGCCCTCCAACATGGCGGCCAATACAAATCATACTACTTTGTTGAAAAATCAAAGTACCCTAAAATATCTCCCTTAAATGCATTTCCTATCAAATTTCGGGTACAAGATAATTTTTATGCGTTCTGTCAATTTTTGGCATTGGCAAGATTACAACTTACTGTTTAACGGAAGCATAGGTCATGTGACCTTTTAGTGCAAGATTTACATAGTTGCATATTCATGCTAATTTCTCCAAAGGCTATCTAAACTATAACTATGATATTACATGGAGACTGGGGGACTGGGTTGGGCATGGAAAGATGCTTTTGTGAGTTTCAGCTTAATGTGAATTTATGATAGTTTTCAAGATTTTAATGGCAGATATATTTCAAAAACCTAAAAGAAAAAGCAGAAAGGTTAGCTCTGCCTCTTGCAAAGAGGATCATGGAGTTGACGAAGTGCATTCAGTACTAGAAATGGCAGAAGGTGTGTTTCCTAAACTTGACATTGTCCTTAAAAAACTGGAGGTTAGAAACAACTTGACAGCCTTGTAAGCCTTCAAAGCTATATCAAAAACATGAATGCTTAAGTGAATGTGTTAACTACGGAAGTGGAAACTCTGGAGGTGAGAACAAGAAAAGCACTGTACTCTATCAAAGAGCTTGACGGAGGATTGGTAGGGCAAACAGCTAAAGAAATAGGAAAAAGGCAACACTGCTCTCAGACAAGGGTTCTCTGCATGGGAGTTTACCAAAAGTGAAAAAAAAATATCAAAGAGTTCACATTAACCAGCAAGCCCCCAAACCTTGACAGATCATACCTTGTAATCATGATATAATGCTAGGAAATTGAAAATTGAAAATTTTGGGATCTCTATAGACTTGCCTAAAGAAATTGTCGATCAAAGAAAGAAGGTGGATAGGGTGTCTGCCTTCCTAGTAGTGTCGGGTAATTTGTTCCATGCATTAGGGGCCAGATAAGGAAAAGAGTGAAGACCAAATCTTGTTATTTTAAGGTCATTCCACTGAAATAGAACCTACACTGAGATTTTTCTCAAATGTTGCTAATTGATTGTTTATATTATAGAAACTTAAATTTTGAAATAAAAATGAGGGGTCCCCATGTTCGTTTAGGAGCAGCAGCACCTTATTTATTCCATATAAATCCTTATAATAGCAACATGATTATAGTCAAGTTGCTTGCTAAATTCACGTTTCTGACAATTGTTTTTTCCTCAACACTGAGAATTGGCCCATATTTATTTTACATAGAGAAATTTACTCTTCAATTCAAAACAACTAAAAAAAATGATAGGTCACCATAGTCATTTTCGAGAAAATGACGATTTACCTCTTTGGCGAAGTCCAGCCGTAAAGAAGAAAGCTGCCATTTTCTAATGCAAGCGCACTAATCACACGTAAAATTATGCGCAGTAGGGATGCACAATGCAATACTGGGGAATGACCTTAACTGCAGGTGGTTTCAATTTGGCATAACCTCTCAGATTATAGGAACCAGCATCATGCGCCTGTAGATAAGTAATGGAGCCACAAAGTTAATTTATGTGGTCTTTATTTCTAGTTGCAAGACCTTGTCAGTAGGTAAGTTGACCCATTGACTCCCAGAGCTTTTTGCCAAAAGTGCCTTTGTAGACATTTTTGGAGATTTTCAGTCTTTGACAATTTTCCAAAGATTTCCGACCACTTTCCAAAGATTTCTGACCACTTTCCAAAGATTTCCGAAGATTTTTCAAAATTGTTCCGAAGGTAAAGCGAACGTTTCCAAACATTTTTCGGAGATTTTCCGAAGATTACCGAAGATTTCCGGAGATTTCCGAGGAGGCGCTGAGGATGTTTCGATCATACAGCAACATATCTATTAAGTACTTTTTTAAGGGATTATGGAACCATAGCAATGGTGATCATTTTAGTAACTATGGCAACACCAATATCCTCACATGTGAAAGATTAAAATAGTACATTCACTACATGCGATGAAGATATGATTTTTTAATAAAAGGAGAAATCCTGGTATTTCACAGGTGTTTATGTAATAAATATAAATGATATTACACAGTGGTGAAAAGATATAAATTTTGTGTTCATGTGGCAAGAACAGTGTGCTCACTTGTGAGGTATTGTTCTTCTCACAAGAACACAAAATTAGTATTTTCCAGCTAACATGCATGTCAACAGTATGACTCATAAACAATTGTTTCACAACCCGTGCAAGTCATACTGGTCATCAACTTGCATATACACCCCAAGTGACACTAATGATATGCACTACACCAGCTGCAGAACTCTTAAACCATTGTTTCCCAACCTGTGCTAGATGTATGGGTTGTCGACTTGTATATACATTACTGCTCAAATGTAAGTTACCACCTCTTGTCTCGTTTCTTGCGAGACGGGTCTTGTTTCTCTCAAGATTTTCTCGTTTCTTTCGAGAATCACAGAAGCATTTAGTATGGCATAAATCACACGTAAGAAACCAGTTACTGTATGTATAAACGATTGTTGCTCTGCAGTTCACTGGCAAATCGATGGGACCGAGTAACAGAAGATACATGTATGCATTGATGCACTGATCGTTCGCTCGATTCATATCAAACAAACATCAAACATACATAGTTATTAGGCACTGATTATAATTATTAGGCACTGAATTTGCGTCGTCTGAGAACACGATTGTTTTTTCACAACAATTTGCAAAGGAAAGAAATAGTTCATAGAAATAACCAAATGAGGTTTAAAATCTCCATAAACTACAAGAAGAGTTACATGCCTTTTAATTCATGCGATCACGCGTGGGTTCAAAGAGTTGATTTTGCGAATCTCGCTCAGTGTGGATGAACCCGGGAATGAACTGCAAACATCCATAATTTTTCAATCCTGATACTGTAGCTGTTTTCATTAACTCGAGCGGCTGCCATCATCCGTTCGAAACATTTTGGTCGTTCCCCTGTCTGAACTTACAGATTACGTTTCACAATTTGGATCGGTCCAACTTTGAATTAAGTTCGGCTCATGAAAAGTTTGATGTCTGAATTGAGCTTTAGAGTTTAAATTGTCTAGAGTTAAGAATTTGTCACTTGTCACTAGTTACTAGTTGTCACTAGTTACTATGGCAAGTGCCAGCGCTGCAGAGATTCGACTGTTCCTGGTGCCTTTGCGTTCCGTCTTAATACAATTCTTCGCGTGCTAAGATGTCTGTGCAAAGAAGTTCTTTCGGTTATAACTTCCTACTGCAAAGAAGTGCCTTAGCTTGTGCCCTGTAGGATCCGAGAGCAAGGGACCACAAGAAGCCGCAAGAAGTTGCTGGCTTGCAGACGCAAAAAGAAATTCATATAATACACACATGGTACACACTCATCGGTGATGAGAATGAAAATTGTGCCTACAGAGCAAATCAGTATGGTTTGAATATCGACGAAAGCAAAGTATTGGTACTTCCAGTGCACTCACGAGAAACGAGACACGTCTCGTTTCAAACAAGACTTGTCTCATTTCTCTCAAGACAAGTCTCCAGAGAAACGAGATGCGTCTCGCAAGACAAGACGGTGGTAACTTACCTTTGAGCGGTACTGTATATGCCCTAAGTCTAACTTATGATATGCACCTCGTCAACTGTACTTCAAGTAAATCATTGTTTCAAGACCTGTATAAGTCGTACGAAAGGAAGATGCCTCTTACAGGTTGCATCAGTGCATGTCTATTGAACAACCCTTGTCTTGTACACTGCTTAGGTTACTGAGGAAGTCCATGGTGAACCTACGAAAGGTGAAGATAAAAGTGGCAAACAGCATAGCACAGAAGTAGGAACCAAGAAAATACCTGTAAAACAGGCTTCTAAACGTCTGAAGTCAAGATGTAAAGTACTACAGTCAAAGAAGGCAAGTTATAGATTTCTTAAAATGTTTCTCTGCAGAAAAGTGCACATGTACTTTGTGCCTGCTGTTAGGTGAAGGTATCTTAATATACCTGCTAAAAATTTACGATTTCTTCTCCTTCTCTCATTACGGGTCACAAACTATTCAACCCGGACTTGCGCTTCTCTAATTGTTCCACGCTTCAACACGCGTTACATGAAAGACTCTGTCGCGTTTAGAGGCTCAGTCCTGTGGAATGCAGTGACCAACAATATTATTGTGGTGCCCTGACAAAAAACATTCCTTATCGTGATCTCAGGCTAAAGCTTAAATCTCAAGCCAATTTTAATGAATTCAGCTTTAAGATAACGTCTGCATCCACTTGTAATTTTAGAAAAGATGACTTTGTATATACTTAAATTTATATTCACAATTTCATATTTGTAAGCGCTAATTTAGTTCAAACGTTTTGTCCGTATAGCTTTTAGTTTTTTAGTTTTACTAGTAATTAGTTAATTGTAAACGACCCCACAAGCTCATGTAGCTTTAATACTTATCGTTTCAAAATAAAGGCCATCTATCTATCTATCTATTACGTGATCATTTCCTTTCCTTTATCCCCTACTCCCTTCAGCTGCATTTCCTGTTTTCTTTCTTCTTCTCTTTGAAAACTTATATAACTTATTGTTTTGCTACAGTACTGTACAAAAGTAATGCAAACTATAATCAACAAATTAATATAGCACTTTGTTCTCGTGATTTATCACCGATATATATGTATATCAGCAAAACATCACACGGCAAACGTTGAAATGATATATCGGCAAGATGTCGGTACAATCTTTGCAATATCTCGCCGACATACAGTACCGCTTAAAGGTAAGTTAACACCGTCTCGCGAGACACGTCTCGCTTCTCTCGAGACGAGTCTGAGACGAGTCTCGAGAGAAATGAGACAAGTCTCGTTTGAAACGACACGTCTTGTTTCTCGCGAGTGCACTGGAAGTACCAATACTTCGCTTTCGTCGATATTCAAACCTGTTTTGTGTATTATCGTACCGATTTGTGCGGTAAGCACGATTGTCATTCTCATCAGCGATGCGTGGGTAACGTGTGTATAAAAAGAACTTCTTGTTTCGTCTGCAAGCCGGCAACTTCTTGCAGTTGCTTGCTCTTGGATCCTACAAAGGCGTAAGAACTTCTTTGCAGTAGGAAGTTAAAAAGGATAAAACTTCTTTGCGGTTAGAAGTTAAAACCAAAAGAACTTCTTTGCACTGACATCTTAGCACGCAAAGAATTGTATCAAAACATGACGCAAAGGCGCCAGGAACAGTCGAATTTCTCCAGCGCCTGCACTTACCGTAAGAAGTATTAAAGCCATAGTAACTATGATTAAAGCAACAAATTTGTAACTCTTGACATTCTAAACTCTAAAGCTCAATTCATACATCAAACTTTTCATGAGCTGAACTTACTTCGAAGTTGGACTGATCCAAATTGTGAAATGTACTCTGTAAATTCAGAAGGGCGAATGACCTTTCAATCGGATGATGGTAGCCGCTTGAACGGCCAAAAGTAATGAACGGATGTGATGAAACTTTACTTCGAATTCTTTGATCGGCGTGAGCTGCTGTTTACATGGTTCTACAAATTACTTATTTCCATCAAAACATAAACAAATACAACCGAAGACATTGATTCTCACCCATACCGACGCACAAATAAATCATTGACCTTCCGACGTATATGGCTACCATTACACAGAGGTCTTGGGAAGTTTCTTAATGATGTGATTAATATTAAGTTTTAAGTGTAAGCCATAAAAAAAGTCTAAACCATGTTTAGTCATTCTTGGTGAAAATTTTCGTTCGCGAATGATAGATTTTATCGCTGACAATGGGAAGATTTTGGTCACGTGCTAAGCAACTTGTGAATAGTGGCTCAAAATAACTTTACAGATTAAAACAGAGATAAGGCCTTTTGGCTTTTTGTTGGTTTATAATTGAAGGCCTTCGTGCAAAAAGGGCGTATATCGGTTTTTGGCCGATTTTCATTTTTTTCAGGATCGAGCTAATTTTTCACAGACAGACTTGTTTTGACATGAAACGCATCGTTCCGTAATTGTCTTGGTGAATTTGCGCTTCCTTCTCCAGAAATAATGTATGCAAAAAAACTCAGTTTTCTTTTGGAGACCTTTTGTTCAACGAGAAACAAAAGAAACCTTTTGTTTCACTTAGTTTTATTATTCGTATAATTACGCAAATCAGTTACTGTTGCTTAGTGCTGCTCCGTTAGTGCAAGCGATTAAGGCGCGGTACAGACCGGGTCTGGATTTGTTTTTTTTGTGACGCGGGTTCGATACAAGGTCCGGCGCTTTTTTTTTTTTTTTTTTTTTTTCTGTTTCTCTAGCTATTTCACAAACCAAAACATCAATTTAAAAATTTTAACTTGCTGTCGAAGCTGCCAACAGTAATCGTTTAAGTTCGGGTCGCGTCGAAATCTGCCTTCGAAAGATTTGCTCATAAAGATGCCGCTTCATGCAAAACTGAGTTTTTTGCATACGTTATTTCTGGAGAACGAAGCGCAAATTCACCAAGACAATTACGGAACGATGCGTTTGATGTCAAAACAAGTCTGTCTGTGAAAAATTAGCTCGATCCTGAAAAAAATGGAAATCGGCCAAAAACCGATATACGCCCTTTTTGCACGAAGGCCTTCAATTATTTTCATCAGTTTAGTAACATATACTTGCGTACACTAAAGAACACAAGCTTTATGGCAAATAGAACCAACGATGTTTCTGCCGCGACGCTTTGCAAAACAAAAATTCATTTGCCGCGAATTGCATAATCAACTCGTCAACAGGTGCCGCTAGACCGAACAATGCCTTGCAAAAACTTTGACTTGTAGTACAGTCGCTGCATGAGATAAACCTTATTAGAAATTCCTGTCTTCAGTGATATAGCATTTCAGCATTAGGATGAACGATTCATGTTTAATAGAACTGGGGAAATTTTTAGTGTTTGCATTGACGCTTCAGAGAAGAATAAAGTTCATTAAGGTTAGCGACTAGTTGACGCGTGCCGCTAGACAAAACTTTCCCTGGCAGAAAAAATGAAAACTAATGCAAATGGCGCATCTCGGAAACCTTGATAAAAACTCCTGTCTTCAAAGGTATAGTACATTTTGGCGTTTGAGTGAACGATTTGTACCATATGGAACCAGAGATTTCGTTTTTCCAACAATTTCTGTGACGCTTTTATGCAATAGACAGCCAAAAGCCGGAAAACGGTTCTTCTGCACAAAATTAAATGTTTGTGTTAGCGGTTATTGCAGGGTGCAAAAATGTAGGCAACTGCATTCCGAGTTAATGAAAATAGCTCCAGTATCAAGGTTGCAAAGTTATGGATTCGCACTGAGCAAGATTCGCAAAATCAACTCTTTGAACACACATGTTATCGCATGAATTAGAACGCATGTAACTCTTCTTGTAGTTTATGGAGATTTTAAACCTTACTTGGCTACTTCTATGAACTATTTCCTTTCCTTCGCAAATTGTTGTTAAAAACAATCGTGTTCTCAGACGACGCAAATTCAGTGCCTAATAATTATCACTACGTATGTTTGATGTTTGTTTGATATTAATCGAGCGAACGATCAGTGCATCAATGCATACATGTATCTTCTGTTACTCGGTCCCATCGATTTGCCAGTGAACTGCAGAGCAACAATCGTTTATACACATAACCTGTTTCTTATGTGTAATATATTCCATACTAAATGCTTCAGTGATTCTCGAAAGAAATGAGAAACTACTCGAGAGAAACGAGAAACGTCTTGAGAGAAACGAGACACGTCTTGCGAGAAACGAGACGAGAGGTGGTAACTTTCCTTTGAGCAGTACTGTATCATTCTACCGAGACTTTGTTGCAAAGCAAGACTATATATCGCCACAATATAAGACTTATCGTCTCAGCGAAGTTTGTTGTAACGATATATTGTAGTGACCTTCGCTTCAATGATTTATCGTAATTAGGTGATTGTGAACGATGAATCCCTTTCTGTGTACATGTAATGGACACAGTCAAGAAATAAGTGGTTCAACAAGGACCAAAATTTTGCTTTTGAAAGGCTGTCCATGCTCCACCATAATTAGCAGCTTCGCTTACAGCATCTGCTATGGTTGGTTGATCATTGTCAAGGAAATGATAACAGTTTTGACATGATTTCACAGCTAGCATATAAACTGCATCTTTTCATACACCTGTGCATTGGCATTTAAGTTATAATTAATTTCTCCAAAGTTTAAATAAACTTACCTGGCTACTCTCCATAGGTAGACTACGAAGGTGATGCCACAATCCAAAATCATCGCAGGTTTTGTTTTGTTTTGTTGTCAGAGGGGAGAAAGCGGTGGAAATCAAGCCAAAATGAGAATTCTCCTGCTGAAATGCAATTTGAGTTCTGTGTAAACACACAAAATAACCAGATTAAACCCCAGCCTCTGCGTGGTCATGTTGCATTTGTGCTCCATGACAACAGTTTCCTGTGTGTCCTTGCATGTGATTCTTTCCTGTTGTATTTGCTGCCATGGTAACAGTTTCTTTATAGATCGAACCAAGTGTCCTGATGTTTATCATCCTGTTTCAAACCATGTCATGGCAAAAGTTTAAAATTTCTTGAGAACTCAAATAGGGCTCCTTCACAAAGAAGGTGAACTCCCAGCTGAAATCTTCAGGTCATTGAAAGCTCAAGATTTACTCGTCAATATTGCAACCATCATTCAGATTAGAAGTTTAACCCATTGACTCTTGGGGCTTTTTGCCAAAAATGCGTTTTTTGGACATTTTGGTGGTTTAGAAGTTGGACCTCGGCCAAATTAGCTTTAATCTGGTTGAAAATGTATTTGCAACATGACAGCTTGACCTTCTTTTCACCAGCATCACGTTTTACAACATTTTGGCTTGTGCATGTGCAGAAATCAAAGTTTTGAGATGAGTTTTTTTTGAGTTTTTGAATGAGAAGGTGATCTATGTCTTTGGGCTTTTTGATTTTTGAATTTTTTTCCTTTTTCTCCTTTTCTTTTCTTTTTGCTACTGGGTTTGCTTGCAGTTAAAAGACTTCTAAGAAAGTGTCATCAAGGCAGGCAATTTTTACCATGGAGCATCCAGGTGTAGTGGCAGGAAATTTTGCTCTGAGTTTTCCACTCAACTTTTTGAGCATTTTTGTCCGTATCTCAGGTTCCATTAGGCTGATGACTCTGATCTGGGCATCATTGGAAAGATCTTTTCCTCCTGCAGAAGTTGGGTATAGATGATACCAATTTTGGTGGTTTAGAGGCTGGATCTCGGCCAAATTAGCTTTAATCTGGTTGAAAATGTATTTGCAACACAACAGCTTGACCCTCTTGCCACCAGCATCACATTTTACAACATTTTGGCTCGGGTGTGTGCAGAAATAAAAAATTTGATATCTTAGGTTCCAGTAGGCCAATCACTCTGATCTGGGCATCATTGGAAAGATATTTTCCTCCTGCACAAGCGAGTATAGATGATGCCAATTTCGCATGATCTATAACTTTAAAGCATTCAGCAGAGCAGGAATTACGGCATGCCTCGGATTGTTGAAGGTGTTGAAAGATATGTCAGGTCCTGTTTCTGTTTAAGTGTTCGCAAATGCGTGTCGAGAGGTGTCGGCTAGTTTCGCCGACATAGCGAGAATTAGAGCTTGCACAGGTAAACTTGTAAACAACATTCGAACAAAGTTCAACAGGCACAGGGTCCTTCACACTAAACATGTTACGGATCTTGAACAAAGAAAAGGCTAGCTTAACATCAAGATTGTTACAATAACGTTTAAGTAGTTGTAATAATTGGTTTTATGGATGTTCGCACCCATTGCTACTGCACATCTCTAGTCCATACAATATTCATAAGGCATGCACGTGTCAAGTCATATATTTCAAGCGTGCATACCGAGTGGAAACTCAACAAAATATAGAGCTGATGATCTTTGCGTTAACTTGGTATGAGAATATTTTTGTTGGATGCTTGGTGACCCCCACTTTTTTTTTTGATAGATCACTCCCTTTTCTGATTCTTATCATTTTATTTTTTAAAAATACATATAAATACTAAAAAACAAAAAAATCTGTATGCAGGAAGTTTTAATTATTTCTCATATACTATTCAAATAGGGTCAAATTGGTACATGGATACAGGTGTGGGGTGACTTAGAAGTTGCATTTTTAAGGCTAATTCTACCTGATTTAATGACCTGTAGCAAAGATCTATCAAATAGGCCTATATATGCTGTGTTGAACACACATAACTTAGATATGATTCTTCAACTTAAATATATGCTGATAAGTAATGAATCTGGCCAGAATCGTCTCAAATGACTGGAAATCCTAGAAATGCTATGATCTGTGATATGCCTTATCTTCAAAATGAGTTTGGTGACTCCTGATTTTCTTTTACGTTTTTAATCTAAACTTAGTTCTAAAAAAGTCTTTATCTAGGAAACTTTGGACGTTAACCTTAAGACAGAAATAAACCTTATTTACGCACCCACAGGGCTTGACACTAACACTTACCCGTTCACCGCTGGAGAGTAGAGTAGATTCGGTGGAAAGTAAAAAATGTCAATTGACGAAAAATACTTGCCTGATCAGACAAGTTGTTTTCTACAGTCTGGAAAGTAGTTTTTGGTGTTCAAAGAGGCTGGTAGAAAAAGTAATGCATGCAGTAAAAATACGTAAATAATACAAAAGACTGTTATTAAAAGAAGAACTCCTTTTCAGAACGCCAAGAATGTTGCCACAAAATCTGTATCCATTGTGCCTGGCGTAGGAAGACTGGGCACAAAGTGGAGGATCCAATAGGGGAGTTTTAAAGTTTAGCAGTACTAAGAATGAAAATGGTATTCGCCATTTTGAATGTGTTTGTTCATGTTTATTGCCGATGGTGCCTTCGATCAACAACTTAAGCCTTTTCTGTTTTGGTTTTTTGGCGCACTAGCGATGAAGGTATGCCAAGGAGTCAAGAACAAACAGACCAAGAACAGCCAATGTTAACCAATACGCCCAATTCATGACAAATTAAAACAAGCGTTTATCAAAACTGTTTTTATTTGTGTGGAAGGTGTTTGTCTCCATCTTTGATTACATCATCCTTCAACTAGTGCTAGTCCCTTTCTCAATAGCTATAACTCGTTCCAGTTCTCTACACCAACGACATGAGAAAAATATGAAAAGAAAAGGAAGATGACTGGACGTGGATTTCGAAGAGAGTGGCTATCAGAGTTTGTTAGTGATTATGGCAAGTAAAAATTATGCTTCCTTCAATTCTGGAAAATATATGATTGCTATGGAAAGTAAATTTTTAAGCATACTTTCCATAGTGGAAAGTTACGTCAAAAGTAAGTGTCAAGCTCTGACCTGTGCTATGAAGTAATTTTTCTCACACAGCTTTTCAAAATTTGCACACCCTCATACCCAGGGAAATGATAATAAAGTTTTTTTGCCCAAACATAGTAAACATATTTCCTTAAAGTAAAAAATAACTAGACGTGAACGACGCACCATAGAAACTTTGATAAATAATTATTTGGTTTAAGAAAGAGCATTTTATCATTTGAATGAACAATTAATTTGTGTCAAAGATAACCGGAGATATAATTTTTTCGACAAGGTCTTCGGAACGCTTTAGAAATAAACATCTCGAAAGTGATGTGACTTGCAGACGCGTGCGAAACAGAGAACTTTTCCCTGAAGTAAAAAATAACGAAACGCGAGGAGTGCACCATAGAAACTTTGATAAACAATGAATCGGTTAAAGGAAAAGAATTTTACTGTTTGAATGAATGATTTGTGTCAAATTTAATTGGAGATATAATTTTTTCGACAAGGTCTTTGGAACCTTTTAGAAATAAACATCTCGCAAGCGACTTGCCGACGTGTGCGAAACACAGAACTTTTCCTTGAAGTAAAAAATAACTAGACTTGAGTGACACACTATAGAAACTTTGATAAACAATTTCTTCGTCAAGCAAAGGGCATTTTACCATTTGAATGAATGATCTGTGTCAAATATAACCGGAGATATCATTTTTTCAATGAGGACCAAACGCTAAATTCAGACAATAAACAATGACTTGCCGACACGTGCCGAAACACAGATCTTGCCTTGTAAAAACATAAAGTTACGTGCTAAAAATAATAGGGACTTCAAGCGACTATTGCAATTTTCTTCCCATTTTTGGTAGCTTAAGATCAGGCAAGTGTCATAGACACAGTAGTTTCTCGGTGAATTTGTGAAGTGATTGAAGACTCGAAATATGATAGCTTTCATTCATCGGCATGACCTTTTAATAATATGCAAATTTTTGCTGTTCGCATTTATGCTTCATGTAAAGAAACTCTCTGAAATAGCTGTTATCGATTCAAACAGAGTTCATCGCCAACTTATTTCAAGACCGTTGGCATCACAAGAACACAAAAGATTTTGATATTTTCACAAACGTGTTCATCGGCAAGGTATAAAATGCCTGCAGCCGAAAAACCAGTGTTGAATGTTTAACATACACCTAACACAAGGTAAGCAAGGACTAATCTCTTGAATATGGGCCGATAAAAAGTTATTCTAGGCAATTATATTTAGCTGAGACTCGACTGTGTCTTTCGTTTCACTGTGCGCTTTCACTTACGCGTACCCTGTCTCATTCCTTTCAAAGTGTCACTGCAAAGAACTGCAAAGAAGTTCTTGCGGTTCAAGCATCCTACCGCAAAGAAGTTCTTGCGCTTTTATCATGCAACCGCAAAGAAGTTCTTGCGGTTTCCAGGACTCAAGCTCAAGTGACCCGCAATCAGCCGCAAGATGAACTTCTTCTTGCAGATGCAAAAGGAAGTTCTTGCGCGTGCATTATTTTTGGGCTGTACTGTATGATGATCAACACTCAAACATCCATACGGAAACTGAATCCTAGTGATTTAAGGACAAGTTGTCTTTTGTCAAAGAGCTGTCTCGTTAAATATCACTGATATATAATAATGTTCATCTTTTATCGTTTGCATTACTTTTGCACAATACTGTATTTGAAGTGAAGAGTGATCATCGCAGTAAATTTTTGCTGCGATGATCACTCTTCACTTCATCTACAACTGCAGTACAAATATGAATTATTTCATATATACTCAGGGTTGTCAAAATAAGCCAGCAAGTGGCGCATTTCACCGGCTATTTTGAATACTGCGCCGGTTACTCCAAATGTCAGTAGGTCAATCCTGAGCGTGATATTGGAGAAAGAAAATGGAAATAGCCGGCTACCTTTTGGATGGAACCTCCTACTCAAAAACCTACTGACAACCCTGTACATGTATACTTCACAATACTGTATGTGTTGTAAGCTTGTTTCAACAAATCTGACAATCTAGTGCTGATTTCTGTTGTGAATGATAGGACCAAAGAAAAAATGACAACCAACTGGAACATGACATGAACAAGAGTGATTCTCCCGAAAAATCCTTACCATCTGCCTTCAATGTGAGCAACAGGCTAGCAGCAAGTAAAGGAAAATCTCTGCCAAAGTCAAATGCTGCAAAGACTCGTAAAGCCATACAAGAAAAGGTTTTCTCAAAGGGACATTTCCATTCACTTGTAGTGGTAAGTGTAACCTGTTTAAACATCAATCAAAAACTGGTTTTAGTCAGCAGAACTCTAATGTTTGCTTATGTTTGTTTGGTTGACCAACCTATCAGAACAAGAGTTAATTTTTCACAATGGCCAGTTGGACAGGCATAGTGGCTGGCCAACACTGCACTGTATTAACTTATGTAAAGTATGACAACAACATACACTAATGGCTATCCACTGAACAGCTAAACACCGTTTACTTGTTGTTTTCATTCATTTGTCGTCTGTTTAAAGTGCTACTGAAATGAAATTTGCGTATCCTCTTTTATTTGCTCAATCTATACTTTACAACCTGCTTAAAATCATGGTGAATTTTATTTTTGTCAAATCCTAATGGAAAGTGCTGTTTTTAGCCACTGAAATCGATTTTTTTCAAGCAAAACTGTGTCCGGGCTCCGGAACTGAGTTTAAGGACCTTGTGACGTCACTGGTTGTATTCACGTATGAGGCACTATAGATTCTCTCTTGTTTTCACTTGATTTAGTCAAGTTTATTCTTCATATTGTCGTTACCTACTAGTTTTCTTCCATGTACTTTTTGTTCAGCCTTGACAGAAAATTTACGTCATTACATCATTACATTAGAGGGGCGCCAGAGTGTAGACTCGCCAAAATGAATGCTACAGATTAGAACAGCTCATTATATACCTTTCGAACATTTTGAGTACACGACTGGAGACTTTGAAGGCGAGTGTGGCTAGTTTTATATCATGACCTGAAGCTTGAACACGATATATCGTCCTTTTGTTTTCAGGTTGGATCTGAAACTTGGATTCTCAATTTGTCTAAGGTCTATTTAAACTAGGTTTGAATATATATATCCTCCGCAACCTTACTACCTAGTGGTAAGCACATCAGCCATCCGCCTAATGACAAAATTATTAATGGCCCACAAGCTTTGCAGCAGAGGGCATCTTTTTATGATACTTATAAGTGAGAGTTCTTCTACCAATAAAGCAAAGTCAAATACTATTTCTTTCTTGCCTGTTGTGCCTGTAAGGCACATCTGCTTAATTGTATGGTAATTGGATATTACTAAAAGGTAAAATAACAAGATGGTTAATTGAAATATGTACTACACTGTGCAAAGGTCGCACTTTTGTCACAAAACCGTTCTTTGTTGGTGAAATCTCAAAGGGGTCTTCAAAGGTATTGCTCTGCAGATGTTAAGCTGTTTGTTGCTTCTATTACTTTTGGTAAACAAACAGATGAACAGGACACTAAAACAAAGCATTTCCCTCATTTGTCAAGTTCTTTCTAGGTACTTTGAGATTCTGGGACATCCACAGTCTGGTTTGTTTCCATCTCACCGTGAAAGTAAAATTGATCAAGGACCCAGTGTCTGATTCACAATTAACAAATAAAAGTTACAGTTGCAAAACAGATGAGAATTTTTATTAACCAACAGAAATCATTACATTTATGAAAAACTCTCAACTCATTGGTTAGCACCTGACCAAAATCTACCTGGTATCATTGATGGTAAAAAATAGATCATCAATTTTATTTCTTAGTAAAACCTACATTTTAAAGTTGGACTGGCTGGCAGATAGCTATGCTAGTCTAGGCAGGCCAGTCTATTAATAATTACAAATGACGTATTATTGTTACTTTTATTACTATTATTATTACTGTGGTAAATAGAGAAAAATACAAAGTTAGGAAAAAGAAGTGAACAAAATAAAAATAAAAAGTAGGAAAAGAATGTTATTTAATAAATAATGTTTGTTTGTTTGTTGATTGGTTTCCTTAATCACTGTTAGCCTTTTTAACTTTTCCGAGTCAACATTTCGATCAAGAGAGGGTTTCTTTTTCCAAAACACAGGAGCGCACGCGAATTGAATTTATGACCGCGGAGTATATTTACCTTAGTACAAAGCAGCAGTTACAAAACTTGTTGCGTGTTGCAATTAATGCAACTTTGGTGTTAAACATTTTTATTTGCTGATCTTTTCTTACCCTATTTCGTTTCTCGTTGCCTTTGCTTTAGCATTCCCTGCGTAAAATCTTTTTGACTGAAGTGCACTCACTCGAATCGAAACCGAAAACAAATATATACACGATAAAAAAAGCCTCGATTGTTTATCGTAAAATAAAAAACTTAACAAGTTACACGCCACGATTGTCGAAATTTCCACTTACGAGCGGGGCTAAACGTGGCTGCATGGAGTAAAATTATAACACGCGCTGAGTTTTTTGGGAAAAATATAAAAAAATACAAAAACTAATAACAAGTTACACGCCGCCGCTGTCGGAATTTCCACTTACGCGCGGGAACGTGGCTACATGAAGGAAAATGATAAAACTCGCTGAGTTTTTATTAAAAAAATACAAATCAAGGAATTTTAACTGAACTTTCTTTATTGAGCAAAGAAAGAAAAAAGTCATCAAATACATATTCTGGGAGGAACAGATAACATGAAACATGACACTGCTGTGAATAAAACTTGCCGGCGGCTTTGAATCGAGCACTCAGCCGGCTTCAAAATAAAAGAATCATCATTAAATCTCTCCTTACAGCTCCTCGAAAGCGTCTGATTAAAAAGTTGTGGTCAAAGGTAAAGTTCAAATCCATTACGTGATCTGGGCATTCACCACGCATCGGAACGTGTTTACGAATAAATTAACTATGGCGGCCGCTCTACGAAAAAATCTAATTTTGGCGTTCCGTGACCAAAACAACTCGTTCAAGATCTCTTTTTAAAGCTCTCGATATGATCTGTATTCAAAAATACACAAGCTTAAGCTTACAAAATTTGAAAATACATTGCGAAGAAGCCAAATCTATAAAATGTCTGCGATGATTACTTCGGATTACTTCATAATCATTCACACATCGCGAACAAAAGGATACGTTCACAAGTCAGTTCGCCCATGGTCCCTTAATTGTAGCATTGTTCCAGTCTTTTGAAGTCTCTTTGAGGTCTCCTTCCAAAATATCTCACCTTTTTCAAACCGAATAAAACCGAAGTTACTCGAGACGCTTTCGGATGCTACCGAAAGCAATGCCCAAAGGAATAAACTGAGCCTTCAAGCTACAACATCCAGAGGTGTAAGCCATTTCAGAAAGACACATTTAAAGCGGCGTGAAGTTGTAATGCTGACATTTTAAGTTAGAAATGATCATGGGAACCTCAATGAAGGAATCTTCATCTTCAAGAACATGTAGCAGTTTATTTTTAATTTAAGTGGTGAGTGCAAAGCCATGCTGAGTGTCAATCTTAAGTGTTTTTTTTTTCTCAAAAATGCCCAAATGTTTGCATGTCATTTTCAGTTGAATAGGAAAACATAACCCTCTATTTTTTCCCCACTGGTTTGCTGTTCGTTTTTGAGAAATGGCATGTGCAAAAAACCCTCAGTTTTCCAAGTGGCATCTTTTGGAGATCTACTGTTGAACAAAAAACAAAAGAAACCTTACAATTAATTTATTGAACAGCAAACAGGCAGACTTTATATATATTGAATCAAGTTAAATGTCAAATCCCACAAAATCTCAACCTTCTTTTAAGTCAAAGAAAAATGGCATACAGAGGGGAAATCTGGGAACAGATTGTTTAGGTCAGTCATTGTGACATGAAAGACAACACGTGAATTGATTGAGTGTCAAAGGAATAGAAAAGAGATAGGGTGCATTAGACCTCTGTCAACTGGTATCTTAAGCATTGTTTTTAAGTACCTTCTATGCCTGCCTGGTGGCTGAGAGGCATCATGAAGCCTTGATAAACCTGTAAGTCATCGACATGTTTCAAAGAATCAAAATGTGTTCTAAATCTTCAAATGCAGCTGAATATAATTGATTTATCCAGGCAGTAAAGTCCAAGAACAGTTCTTGCCCAAGAAAAAAAAAACTTCTTGTGAATTGTTATTTACAGTGTCCCCAATTAGCACTACTGTGCTAAATACATACGACACTTAAATAAAGTTATTATTATTATTATTATTGTTATTATTATTGTTATTATTATTGTTATTATTATTGCTATTATTATTGCTATTATTATTATTATTATTGTTGTTGTTGTTGTTGTTGTTATTATTATTATTATTATTATTATTATTATTATTATTATTATTATTATTAATTGTTGCCATTTGCCAAATGTTGCTAGCGTCAAAGTTTGGAAAACGAGAACTGCTTTTTGGACTTTTTTTACTTTTTCTTATAAATTAATACACACCACTTACATGTACAATTTCATCCCACTTCTGACACCATGTTATGCTATGAGGGAAAGAGACAAGAAATCCATGTTGAATACTCTATTTACTGCATAAGCCAAGCATGAGTTCATCCAGGAACGCTGAATTATGTAACAATCAAATGCGAGTAATGCAATAACAGTAACATGATATAACATGACATGAGCACCCCCTCTAACTGTGGCTACAGCTAGAGACCATACAAGAACAAGAAATAATTGTTTTTGGATAGAAAAACTTTAAAAAGCACATTTGAATCTACCTTCACTACTTTAAACTTTTAAATTGGCTTATGAAAATTGCAAAATGTTGAACATTTGACAAGAGCAGCAAAAGTGTGACTGGGCTGGTTGTATGGGTTGTGTGGCACTTTCCAATATCAGCCACATATCATGGTTGCTGATATTATAAAAACAGACACGTTTAGCACCTAGTTATTAAGCAGAAAGCTTGGGCTCTTAATTTAAGGCAATGTGGAGTGGTATTGAGGGGAATCAACAGGTTTTAGGTTTGCTTCCTTAACATTTTCAGTTTAAATTAGTGTTCTTAATATTTTGTTTATTTTGTTCAGGGTCAGACCATTTCACTTCTTGTGTCCAATTTATATAGGTAGAATTTGTTTGAAACTTGCCACTACATTTTTAAAACTTGCACTTTTGATGACTTTGGTTTGATTTTGTTGTTGTACTGGTAATACGTTGCTGGTTGCTGGGTTAATCGCTGTACTTCTTGAACTTGAACCATGATTGGCTGTTTACCAAATTAGAATAAGGGAACTATTCTGATTTGCTTCAAGATATTTCAACTTGATTAATTTAAAGTTCTTTAACCTCCTTAATGCCAAACTCCATTCCAAGTTGACCCAGTGTGTCTCGGAGTGTTATGGTGAAATGAAAACATTAAGGTTCCATGAAATGTCTTGTGTTTGTAATGAAAACCATTGACAGTATTGTTTACATTAACGGAATACATGCAACGAGAAGCTAGACATAAGGCGGACAGGAAATTAAACAAAGTTAAAGCAGTGTTTCAAAAAGGTCTAAAACAGTTTTCATACAGTGGACATTATGTTTCTATGATAGCAGTGAATTGACAGGATTTTAATTAATGATAATCTTTTAATTTTGCCATTTAAATTGGGATGGGGGGATTGGGCCACATGCCCAGTTGGTGTCATGATATCCTTGTCGCTTTGCGAGATATCGTTTCCTGCCAGCAATATATCGTTTCCACTTTGTGATATATCATTCTGGCTTTGTGATATATCGTTTCCACTTCGCGATATATATTGTTCCTGCTTTGCGATGTATAGTTTCCACTTACTGAGATATCGTTCCAGTTTATCGTCATGGCATTGTGAAATACACGTACTGTACACTTCCCCAAAGATCATTTACAATAATGATGAATCCTCTTCGTTATGAAGTCAGCTCTTTGAGATGGTGAGTGGCGAGTTAAATGTTTTTAATGTTAGCTAATTAAATCTTAATTAAAAGCACTATTGAACCTACCCGCTGCCTTGTTTCCATAAAAAAAATCCCCTCTATAACATGTGAAATCCTATTACAACTGCATAACTGTAGAAGTGTAGGTTGGCATGATAGTCAAAAGCCAGTTCGCTCCTTGCAAAAGTTACTTTGCTCCATACAGCAGTTACTTTGCTCCATGATACAATTAAAGTGCATCAATGCTTACCAGATTGTATTTGCCCGACTGATGGGAGCGAGGAAGCACAGCTGTTTTCACAGGCGATACATGCTTGTAATTGATTGTTTCACTCGCTCTCTCTTTCCCCCATATGCCATGCTGGTGTACGCTCGTGGTATTTCACGCTCGCTGATCGATGGTCGATCGAATCAATTTTAAAAATCTCTAACCCTGTAAAAACCTTTTTATTATACGTGGTTGAGATCTTGGCGTAGTTAAAGTGACATTGAGTCTACATATATTTGTTTGATTACACAGGTTGTTAGTTAGCATTCACTTGTAGCACTTACATAGCAACAAAGGCAAACAAAGTCTGCTCCTGCGTCAAGCAGATTTTAACCCAGAAATTTGACTCGCCCGGCTTCCAAATCTAACACCAGATAAACTGAAAGGTTGATACTTCTTCTCGAGGCATTCAGTCGAAGATCCATTTAAAGTCCAAGTGCTAACCACCAAATAATTTTCGAGAAATGCAGCTTTCAAAGCGGCCAGCATCCGCGGCCGGGATTTTGTGTGCCAAGGAGCAACTGAGTCACACTGTTTGCTCCACCCTGATTGGATGCATTTTTTTAGCATCATCCAATCAACGTGGAGTAACAGCATGACTGCGTATGAGCTTTCAAAATGTTATTAAAAAAAGTCGTTTGAATGGTAAGTTAACGTAAAACGATTTTCAAGGAGCATTTAAACATCTAACAAGCAGTTTCGTCAATGTAACGGAGGAGCATTTCAGTGAACATACAAAATATCTTGTCATAAAGTAATCGTGACATGATGCAGTCACAGTCAACGGCTGTGAATACTCCGCGAAAGCTTTTCACATGAGTTAACAGTTTGTTGTTTCTAAGCCCATTAGCCTTTGGCAAAATGCTCTATTCTAGTGACTCATGTTGACTATCCCTCTACAATGCTTCCTAAATGACATAAAAACATATTCCACATAAACTTCACTTGCAGCTTTTCAAAAGCGAAATTTTGGTCATTCAACCACTTATTACTCAACTGTGCCCATTACATGTACACAAACACGGATTCATCGTACACACTCGCTTCATAACGGTAAATAGTTGACGCAAAGTTCATTACGACATTATGGTTACAATGAACTTCGCTGCAACGATATATCGTGGAAATTTATTGTTTTGCTTTGCAAGATATCGTTGCAACGAAGTCTCACTAAAATGATATTTCGGTGAGATATTGCAAAGATTGTACCTATATCTTGCTGATTTATCATTTTAATGTTCGGCAATCCATGCAATGTTTTGCTGATATTATATTCGTGATAAATTGTGAGAACAAAGCGCAATATTTGCACTACTTTTGCATAGTACTGTAGTTCAGTTTTAACTGTTAAAATTAGGGAATTAATTTTGACACGGTGAATTCATTGTAGAATGACTAGTTTTGTTACTGTGTATACTCCAATGTTAAATGAAGTGATGTTATCAAAATGACAGGAAAAAAGAAGTGACTTTTAATAGCAGAATACTTATCATTTGTCATACGTGTGTATGTACATTTTGTATCACTTCTTGGACTGAAGCAGTAGATTGGGATAGCTGATGGGGTGTGGGGAGGCTATCTTTGTCCATCACTGAAAGTAGTATTGATTTTCCTATATTCCTATTTTTGGAAAAGAAGTTCCTGTTTTTCAATCGTCTCTTATTTTTCTGAACGGCCATGCTGCTGGACACCTTGTCTGAAGATGTGTTGCATAAGGGGATGCCACAGGAAAAATATGTTAAACATCAAATTTTTTTGATACACTTTTATTAGGGTATCCCTAGAATGTCTTGGCCAGGAGGGAGGGGTCAACTTTGTTTGTGGGGCAATGCGATTGCGTGGCCAATGATCTTTGCCATTATGACATCACAAGTGAACTGGTCCGAGAGGTTTCAATGGCCACCAAAATGTGACACCAGAAAAAGTTTTTCATCTGATGATTGCTCAGAGAATTTGAAAGAAAGCGATCAACAGACTGCAGGAATAAAACGACCTGTTAATATTGTGATCAAAAATACTTTGGTTTTCAAAAAGTAGATGTCGGAAGGCGCAAAAACGAG
Source organism: Platygyra sinensis (assembly GCA_019787425.1). Lineage (NCBI taxonomy): Eukaryota > Metazoa > Cnidaria > Anthozoa > Scleractinia > Merulinidae > Platygyra > Platygyra sinensis. The sequence continues at coordinate 34,325 of JAHPZR010003897.1, forward strand.
CACAATTTCGATTGAAAAGTTAAGCTTTGTGCCCTTTTCTTGGGCGATATCTGGAGAACAAAAAAATTAACTACACGAACACAAAAATATGACCTTGATATGGTTTAAAGCGTTTGATTGGTGACGAAAAGGACTCATTAGACATATGCATAAAAATGATCAGTGAGTTTAAACCCATTATTTTGTGAACGACAGTGCAGGCCTATGAAGGACCTGTTGATCAAATTACACTCGAAAACCTCAAAATATTTGGCGGGAACTGCTCCCCTACAAAGACATTTGAACTATCAAGTCATGTGCTGGGTTTGAAAGTAAATAATGTACCAAGGAGTTATTTTTCTTCGCTAAATTATCGGCAAAACTGTAGAAGATAACAACATTTTCTTCTGCGAGGCCAGGCAGCTGATGCAAGCTACCGAGCAGACGTTTTGTGGATATTTAAGCTGCTAAACTGATACATGAATCAGTTAATATTCGCAATATCATGAATGAGACCTGTTGGCAGAAGTGTGCTTCATTTCATTTCAAAAATGTTCTTTTAATAGGAGATCGCAGCAGGATCTGATTTCTCGGGCATCTGCATACAGCGCAAGGAAAGTATCCTAAACTGGTGCTTTGGGTTATAATTTTTTATCATTTCTTACAATGAGTTCACTTAAACCTGTATAGACTGTTAAAAGAAAATGTGCAGGATGTGATTTGAACTAAAAAAAATACAGAATTTGGTTCCAAGCAGCTAGCAAATTAATTAAAGAGGGAAGAAAATATTAACAGGGGCACTTCCTAATACCTATGCTATGCCACTGGCTGGATTTGTCTAAGGGTATCTGTCTTGAGAAACTGTAATAGCTTTACTGCCTCAAGTTTGAAATGATAATCAATTATTTTATACTTTATGCTTTTAATTTTCATCATAAATCCTATGTAAATAAAGATAGCTGTAACAATTATTTTGCAGTAAGTTTAAACTGACAAACAAACAAACAGTCTTTATTTACCGAGGGTGAAATACATTATTACCGGTTACCTGGTAGTTTACATAATGGCCCCCAAACCTACAAAGAAATATACTAGGGAAGAGTATCACAGAGGCTGCACTTGTAAAAATAAACCCCAAGCATGTTTTCTTCCCAGCTCCTTCCATCCTGGGCTCCCATTTACTTTTTCCATTGATGGGTTTATTATTGGCTTCAAGAGAGAGCATCATGCAAGCGACAAGCAAACATATTTGGCAAACACGCCCAAAACCACACAAGATAAGTTTTTAAATGTTTAATTGACAGTTTAATGACTATAAATAGATGGTTTTCCATGAGGATTGTATTGCCAGAAACGGGACCTGCTTGAATGGTCTTGCAAAGGTAGTGGAAGATGCTGTTAACCTAAGGTTTAAAAAGATCAAATAAGTCTCTCAATAATATTATTGACCAACTGGAGTAAATGCTTATTTGACCACCTGTCCCTTCCCTCATTTGTTTTATAGCACTCCTAACTATATTCAACAGAAAATGTAAACTAAAAGATAAATTTCCTGAGGCCTAGCACCAGGAATTCAATGTGTATTAACCATTAAAAAATGTAATTTTCTCAATAAAATGATCCAACCCCATCCACCGTTAAAGTTATGTCCAAGCAGATACAATATAACATGAGAAAAGGCTTAAGTAATCCTCCTGGGACAACTTCACTTCAGGGGCGCTTTCCATTCAACAAAAATTACCGGTTCAAATTTTCGGAATTTTCGCTGGTCAAATGGAACGCGTCAGACCGCTTCCCAGGATTCGTCGTCACGTGCCCTGCAACACAGGGCATGCTGGGTGACCATTTGTTGTGTTTGAAAATGGCGGACTTTTTGAATATTTTCGGGGCTTTGGAGCAGGATGAGTGTGAAATAACAAGTTGTAACATTCCTGATAGCAACAACGACATAATAGTTCTGGCTGCAGTTGCCTGCTTTATGCGGAGAGAATTAACTCGAGTAAATGGCTACTTCGAAGTAACCATCCCAGCGTATTTGTCAGGGGAGTTTGAGAACCATTTCCGTATGACAAGGGAAACATGCCAGTTATTGACACAAGAATTGATGCGCACTGGGCAAATTCCAACTGGCAATTCATCTGGGCGGCCAACAATTTTGCCAGAAAAACAGATACTGCTGTTCCTTTAGAGTGTGGCAAACAGGGAGCCTTATCGTATGATCGCCGACCGTTTTGGGGTAACTATGAGCAGTGCCTACAGAGCAATTCGTCGAGTGATGGAAGGGGTTATTGACCTCTCTGGCCGCTACATTAAGTGGCCCAATGGTGAGCATTTACATGTAAATAGTGTGTGAGTAAAGTATTTATATCGGTATTGATAACTAAATGATTTTATCAAAATTGAAATCAACAGCTCACGAGGCTCGTGAAAGTGAAGCAGCATTCCAGGCTGAAGGGGGATTCCCAGGAGTAGTTGGTCTTATTGATGCTACCCATGTGTGCATTCGTGTTCCTGACATGAACCTGATGCCTACGTAAACCAGAAGAAATTTCACTCACTGAATCTCCAGGTAAGCTGAGGAACTACAGAGGAGCCCTTTAATGATTACAAGCCCATGAAATGATTGGTATCAAAAATCTTCCAATATCCTTTAGAAAGGAGGACAATTTTTATGTTAATCATAACTTTTACTACTTTTCAGGCAGTATGTGATGAAAATATGGTGTTCTTAGATATAGTGGCAGGCTGGCCAGGCTCTGTGCACGATTCCAGAGTTCTTAGGAACTCTGGGTTATACAAACTGCTGCCATCAAGTTCCCTGGTGACACACATCTACTTGGAGAATGGGGGTTACCCTCTTTTAAGGTCAGTGGATTTCCCAATAGTTTGATCAGCATACTAAAATATATTTCCACACAAAAGCTGCAACCCTAGATGCCATGTGCTTCTTAGATATGAATTTATGTAAGACAACACAGGTGTTTAATGCTTGTGATGTAGACACCAGAAAAACTCATCTCATAATATTGCACCAATTTTCATTTACAGTCATCTGGTATGATCATATCTATATGCTATTCAGACATGCAGGAATCCCTAGTTACAGCTGTAGGCCAGCTTTATGACAAATTTTATTTTAATTTGTTTGTTTTTTTTCAGATGGTTGATTACCCCATTTAGAGATAATGGTCATTTGACACTAAGACAAAAGCAATTTAACACAGCCCTTTCTGCTGTACGCCAGAAAGTGGAAAGATCCTTCTCTCTTCTCAAGGGAAGATGGCGAAAGCTTCAATATCTCGATCACCTTGATTTGGTAATGGCAGTGCAAATAATAACTGCTACTTGTGTCCTTCATAACTATTGCTTATTACATGACGATTGTGATGATGGGTATTTCCTGCCTGGTCATGCTGATGGTGGTGGAGATGATGATGGAAGTGAGCAACAAGGACCACCAGATCATGGAGCAGCACAGAAAAGGGTGCACCTTATGAACATTGTTACTGCTCATTAGAAACAGAGAAACTAAAAATTAACTAGAGCGAAAGTAACTGCTACTGCTGATGTTTACATCCGTGTTGGCATATTGTTCTCCAATGCATGTATTGATGGGGCCTGTAGACAATTCCTATTTATAAGTGTGTAAATCTCATATCTCTTCAAATTGGCAAAACAATCACCTTAAAAAAATGAAACTCTTTTCTTTATTTCCAAAGAAGAATGTTATCTCCAAAACATCTCACCCTGTGATCCAAAGAGGGCTTTTTAATATTAACTTGAAATAAATGTCTTTACAATTTACATGCTGCTTGTTTTTTATATTTTGATATTGTTAAAGATGGATCTTCTTGATGTTCAACACCTGTTGAAACTGAACGACTGATGTCTAGTCGTGAGTAAAATTTAAACTTGCCTTCCTGGGCTATGTTCAAGAGAGTATATTATTAATAGTTTCTATTTTGCATTCAAGAACAAAGTAAAAGTTACATGTAAACCCAACATAATAATTTTAAAGCTGACATATGGTCTTCCAAGATAATTATGACAGTTTCAAATTGTTGGAATCTCAATAATACACACAGAAATTTACAATTAACAAACAAATTTAAACTGTGATCTGCTTAAAAGCCACAAATTTCGTCTCAAATCTCTTCAATCACTTATTTTTTAAAATCTCCAGAAATTGGCTGAAAAACTGTTTTTTTTTCATCTTTCATTTCCCTTAGAAGGTTTAACTTTTCTTCTTCAGCCTTTTCTCTTTTTTCGGTATATGTTTGAAGGAAAGTGAGCATTTCAGCGGCTGACGAATTATTCTTTCGTTTCCGCTGTCTATGAGGTTTTAGTTTCTTTCTTAGTACATTTTCATCATCATCACCGCTTGAGTCTGAGCAATTTCCATTGTCAGTGGTGCTGTTACCTGATTGGGATGCAGATCTGGATTCCTGATGTTCAGCTGATGCATCAAATGTAAATGCTGGATTAACTTTAGGGCTTTGGCCAAGGCAAGCAGTCATGTTCTCAAGAAACTTCCAGTCCTTTCTTCCATTACCCGTTCTGTTATTGTTATCCTCTACTTCTTTATATTTTTGTTCTAGTTTTGTCCACTTGTGAAGACATTGATCTGCACTGACAGTAACGTCTGCATTTGCATTGAAATACTCTGCAATTTTTTGGAACACTTGCTTTTTAGTCACCTTTCCCCTCGAGCTGTTAAAAAGATGCTTGTGATGGTCGTAGGCTGCTATTAGCAGATGAACATACCGGTCATCCCACTTTTGAAGTGTTCCCTCATCAACTTCGTCGTTGTTTGTCATTAAGTTGTTGACTCACTAAACGGTTAAGTCTGAATTTACCAAAAAAAAAAGATATTGATTGTTTAATCTTGGTAAGGAGGAAACGGACGAGTGAAACTTTGAGCAAAAGCCAAAACTTGATTTAACAACATGGCAAAACGGCGGGAACAGAACTACTGACGAGCGAAAGTCGAAGGTAGCGTAATTCGATCAAAATTGAAAAAAAAAACATAACTACAGCTGTAACATACCGTTGCTGGTTGAGGGAAGTAAACTGCTGCATTGATGCTGCAGAAACAGACTTATGTCGTTCGCCACAAAACCACACGCAGAGCATTGATATGCAGCTGCTGCCGCCATTTTTGCGAATGCCCATGTGAGCTCACGCTCGGTTGAGAGACTAAAACCGAGATTTCTTGCGAATGGAACACAAAATTTTCGATAATTCCGGAAATTCCGTTGAAGAGGGTGCACTCAAAACGTATTCCTAAATTTTCAAAAACTTTTACGGGAATTTTTACCGTTCCATTCAGTTTCGGACCGGAAATTTTGGTTGAATGGAAAGCGCCCCAGCTTAACACTTGATAAAGTGTCCTCAGAGGAGTCTGATAGGATTTTCTCTAATACCCATGACCAGATAAATGGGCCTTGTGTGTTAACACTTGATAAAGTTACCCCAGAGGGGCCTGATAGGATTTTCTCTAATACCCATGACCAGAGAAATGGGGCCTTGTACTATCTCCTCCATGGAGGCTCCATACGGGAAACTGAATAGGCCTTATCACGGTTTTAGACACCATCTTTATGGTTAGGCAAAGCGGTCAGATTACAGTGTTTGTTTGGGAATCTGACCACAAATAACTTTTTCCAAAATTGCATTTTACACAATTTATGAATTGCAATGTTAAAATACTAGGTAGAAGATAGTATTCACAAAACCATTTTGGAGGATATAGCTTTACTAGAAGATGCTTAGTTAATTTTTTAACTTTCCATACATTTGTTTGTAAAATTTGGCTGGTTAGATGGACGTCTAGATGCAGTTTGTGGGAAAAAAAAACAGACAAAAGTATAAAAAAAAATTAACTGAACGTCTTCTAGCAAAGAATATCATATTCCCATTTTCATTGCAGCACTTAACTCTCTATTAAATAAAGTCTACAGACTCCCTCCTCTGTCTACATTTTGCATTTTGACCACCGTTTTGCAGTAGGCAGGCTTGAGTCTTAAATAATTAAGCTGAAGTTCTTGTTTGTGAAAGTTCTCATTTCCATCTTTGTGGATATAATTATTTCTGTCTGCTACTTCTGTTGCAGAATATGTGAAAAGGTTTTACTTTTGTGAAAGAACACTCTGAGCACGATCGTGAGGTCCAGATATTTCATACTCAAATGGACTGATCATTTTTATGGCTGATTTTTCAAAATCATCTTCAATTGCAATGTTTTCCTGAACATATAAGCTATTTCGTGACGAGGTTACACGTTTCTTTGAGTTACCGATCTCGTAAAAAAAAAGCAATTTTACAAGGGGAATAGTCAAAATTCTGCACTACAAATTTCCAGAGCGATGACTGTAATACTTTGAATACGCTTATGTAAGATTTTTCGGTTATAATTAAAATCTACTTACCTCTCAAGAAAGAACAATGGTAGTTACTTCATGAGATCCAAATGCAACACCATTTGAAGCTGGAATGATTGGAGAAATCTGTCTAAAAACGTTGTTTAAGTCACAGGTGACGGTGCCATTTTCGAAAATTTTGTGCATTTGCGTGCTTCTTTCGCTGTGACATCATAATGGCAATGATCATCCAGTCAGCCAAATCTGACGTGTTGACCTCTCCCTCCTAATCTTAGAAAAGTTTCCACGCAAAATTTGTCAAATGTGCATACCCTATGAATTGCCCCGAAAATCAAGTGCAAAATGTAGCCCGTAAAGGTTCGTAAACAGCTTACTCTCAGTTTTCCTGATTTTATTTATTCAAAAATTTTGTTTCACTATGAAGAAGAAACAATCTCCCTGTGGTGTCCAGTGAAGGGCTGTGTGGGGTTTTGTTGCCTGGTTCTCTTCTCATCAAGTCTCCTCCATCGTTTTTGCATGATCATGGTGCCCATGCTGTCTTGGTTGTAGTGGGTGAGAAGTTGTTGGTTGGAGATGGTCTCAGGCCAGATTATTCACAGGATTCTTCTTAGGTTCTTTGTGTGTAAGGTGGACAGTTTGTTAAGCTCACTTTCAGTCATCCTCAAGCATTCTGAGCCATACAGTAGGGTAAAAACTGTGCAGCTTTGGTACAATCTTAGCTTGGTCTTGGTGCTTTACTGGGATGACTTCCACACGTTGTTTAGCATTCGTAAGGTGTTCCTGGCCTTGTTGAAGCCATTCCTGATGTCACTGTTTGTTCTGCCCTCATGCCTGACAGTGCTACCAAGGTAGGTTCATTCTTTGGTTGTTGGAAGATCTCTGTTCACTGTGACCGGCAGGGGGTTTGCAACATTCTTCTTCTGGCTGGCTGTACTTGTTGTGCTAACATGCTAACACAGGGGGTTCTCTCTTGTATGTGCTGATGGGTGTGTGAGACCAGTGCTAGGTCATTGGCAAATTCCAGATCTTCAAAGGTTGAGAAGATGGTCGATCTGGTCCGATGTTGCCTGCTACGTTGATAAATCAATCATCAGGTTGAAGAGCAACGTGACATAGGACATCCCTGTCTAACACCAATCTTTGACACCTAAGCCGGATTTGCCGTTCCCACTCTGCACTTTAAGTTGTTGTTGAAACTCTTGATGACAAGGACAATCTGTTGTGGAATTCCGTGCCCTGAGTATGCGCCATAGACTTTCTTCATGGATGCTGTCGTAAGCCTTCTTAAAATCCATGTAGTTGATGTGCAAGTGCCTCTGCCATTCAGTGCACTGTTCAATGATGTTGCGCAGAATGCAGATCTGGGCTCCTTTCTTTTGAATCTTCACGATGAATCCATCCATATTGCTGCAAAGATTGGCTGAAGAACTTGTGCTGCAAACTCTGACTCTGCCTTGAAGATTTCTGGATTGAGGCTGTCCTGTTCTGGGGCTTTTCTGGTTTTTAGGGATCTGAATGGCTGCCATGATTTTTTTCTTTCTCTTTTGACATCTACAATAAGCAACAAAATAGCTGAGACACTTTAAGGAAAAGACGATTTTCAATACTTGAGCATTTGTTCTATTGATTTACATCTAGCATTAATGCTCTGATACCCCCAGTCCCCCAATTCAATGTTGTGTAGGTGCTGTGGTCTGTGCAGTCAAAGAAATAAAAAAAAATCAACATTGTTTTTGGGAAAAGGGGGGGGGGGGGGAATGTTTCCAAGACACAGAAAATCGAATTTTACTGCCAAGTGTCTTAACACTTGGCTCATTTCTGAAACCGTAAACTTGTTTCTGGTACAACAGCCAGTGTAGTACTTAATTGAAATGTCTGCCATCGTGTTATTCTGGGATTTGGATTCTTGTGGGAAAATTATGGCAAGCTTACCCACCAGGAAGTGTAATCTTGTGTGACATTCGTGCATTACATGGCCAATTTAGGGTGTTACATACATACATACTTTATTGGCTCGTCCCCAAGGGGCTTTTCAGAGTCAAATTACATTACACAATTAAAACCTAAGTACATGACAATGATAAAATGATAAAAGTTAAAAAAATAAAAGTAAAGCAGTCCTTAAGAAGCTTTTGCCGGAATAAACGCTTGAACGCCGTTACAGATGGGCTAAGTTTGATCACAGGCTGCAACTCATTCCACAGAGAGGTCGCTCTATATTGAAAGGTCCTTTGGCTGCTTGCTGTGCGGAAGAGTGAGATGTCCAAGAGTTGAGAATTTCTTGTATTCCTTGTTGAGACGGCGGACCTTCTGACGTCATTGTGTTGGTCATCACCATATTTCTCTCTGAAAAAGGAATGAAATAAGAGTAATTGTTGAAATACAAAGTACCAGTGGTACTCCAAAAGCAGACTATCTTGGAGTAATTCAAGCAACTGCTGTGTAGGAAAATCAACGGTCAACCATGGGTAACCAACTACTGACTAAATTGATATTAATAGAATCTTTAACCATATTTGGTTATCTGTGGTTACTGGTGAAAAAACTGCATTTATCTGCATTAAATAATGGTTATTCCAAGCTGAGCTAAAAAAGGCAAAAACTTTGTACAATAAGAATTACAATGAGACACTGTTATAAAGTAACTTTTGGGCTCAGAAGGCACGTTTTTATTGTTTAGCGACAGCTGACGGTGTGTAATGACATCATTTTTACATCACACTTGTGTGTTAGAAGCATTCTGTTCAGCGGACAAAATTACATGAGATTACTTGTTTTATCACGCTTTTGAACTTCATCCCATTATGAGGTCATCTGTAATGGTAAAGTATTGTATTGAGGTCAGACAGAGAGATTTTCGCAAAGAATTGAAAATTAAACGAGACTTACCTGTAAGTTGAAGTTTGATTATAATTCTGCCAAATCATTGATAGTACAGTAGGGTTAACATGAGATGCGCACGCACCGCCGTAGGTCAGTCTTAAAAGCATTTTGTGGTCACCTCAGCCCAGCCCAAGCGGAAATGAACTGCCTAATTGAATGTACTGAGGCGACAGAGACAACAAAAAAGGAAGAAGGGTGGGTAAGTATGGGTGCTATGGGCATGTTAACCCTACTGTACTATCAATGATTTGGCAGAATTATAATCAAACTTCAACTTACAGGTAAGTCTCGTTTAATTTTCAATTCTACCAAATCATTACGTACATCCGGGTTCCATGAGATTTCAACGCGGTGAGCACAAAATAACAGGCACCCACAAAAGCTGGAGAAAGTCCAGACACTTTAATAGTACAAAAATTGTTGTACAAAACCAATTCTAATTGAGAACAGCCAAACTCATCTGGTTAGTAACAGCAACTGGCTTATTATAAAATTTCCGAAAGGTGGACTCCTCAGTCCAACCAGCAGTGGCTAGAATTACATCAGTAGAGACAGACAAAAGGGCCTTACTAGTTGAAGCGCACCTAGTGCTATGACCAGAAAATTTTCCTGTATCAATGCCTGCCTGTCCTAATACAATCTTAATCCAACGCCCAATAGTGGACGAGGTCACTGCTCTATGCGGCTTAATGAATGAAACAAGCAATTTGGTAGAATTCCTCAGTTTCTCAGTGGTCATGATGTAGTAGCTCAGTGTTTCATAAACACAAAGTTCCTGCACAGGATACTTGTAAAGGCAAACATTACCAAAGACTTTGCCAGGTTTATCCTGCTTAAGGTGTTCCGTCAAGGCAAAATTGAAACACTTTTCATTCTTCTGCATATATTGCTCTGATATGTCTAAAAAAGTCAGGGTCTGACATCTCTGCCCAGTAGTCAAGGCAATCAACATGACTAATTTCAGAGTGAGTTCTTTCAAACTGATCTCATCAAGGGGCCAAAACAAACTTAGGTAATCCAGGACAGTATCCACAGACCAAATGTTATTGTATTTTGGCACAGGCTTGATCTTGTTAAAAACACCCTTTAGGTAGCGGCAAACAAGGAAGTGCTTCCCCACTGATGTATGATCCTGAACATCCCTGACATTAATGTCAATGTTAGAGACTGCGGAACGAGCTGTATTCAGAGCAGAGTAACTTAAGCCTTTCTTGAAGAGACTGTGCAGGAAGGACAGAACAGATCTCACAGAGGGATGCAGTGGATCATGTGACCCTTCACCACAAAACTGTAACCACTTGTTGATATACACTTTGTACTGTTTGTGTGTACTGTCCCTCCAGGACTGCATGATGACTTCAACAATGTCTGGCGAAATCTCTGAGTCTTGCAAGGATTGCCTGATAATTTGCATACCAGCAACTCCAGTCTTTGATGAAGTGGATGGGGACTGTCCAGAGTTGGATGAATTAGATTCTGAGCTGAAGCCTTCAGAATACGAGGCATGTCTATCAGCAAGTTGAGTACAACCGTGAAAAAGGGTTGAGTTGTCCACCGAGGAATAACAAGAATTCCCGATGCTTGATCGTGAATTACCTTCTGCACACATCTAGAGATAAGACAGAAAGGTGGAAATGCATAAAAGAAAAATTGTGACCACTCGATGCTAAATGCATCTACAAATTTTGCATTTGGCTGTGGTCTCCATGAGACAAAGGTCTCTACTTGAGCATTAAGTCTACTGGCAAAAAGATCAATATCTGGCTTGCCAAAAAGAGATACAATTCTCTGGAATTTAGGCTTTGAAAGCATCCACTCAAGATTCAAGTTTAAATTCCGAGATAGCTGATCTGCATCTACATTGCTAGATCCTGGAATATGGGCTGCAGACAACCAAATGTTTCTTTCCCTAGCCCAGTCCCAAATATCTTTAGTAATAGAGTTGCATTCTGTAGACTTACAACCTCCCATGGAATTAATATAAGAGACTGTGGTGGTGTTATCAGACATAACCCTGACATGAATGTTACTCCTGTTAGCAAAAAGGGATGCTAAAGCAAGTTTAACTGCTAACAGCTCTAAGTAATTTATGTGTCTTAGAGACTCAGACTTTGACCAGACACCACGTGTGTTGTTGCCATGGTCAATATGAGCACCCCAACCAGTTTGAGATGCATCTGTGTAAACAACTACATCTGGGCTGCTATGAAGGATTTTTCTAGTGGCTGTCTGAATATTAGAAGACCACCAACAAACATCCTTCAAACTGTCATGAGACAATGTCATATGTGAATCAAAATTCCCCTTATTCAATTTCAAATTAAGCTCTTTATCTGCCTCAATATGGCGATAGTGTAAGGGACCAAACTCTACCCCGGGGAAACTAGAAACCAAGGTTCCAATGAAAGAGGCAACCTCACGAATTGTGAACTGCCTACCTGGATGAGAAAACTTCTGGCACAATTGCAAAATTTTTTCAGCCTTTTTTCCTGTGAGAGTCACTGTCATGAGAATTGAATTCAGAGTAAACCCTAAAAATTCCAAAACCTGAGTTGGAATGACAACTGACTTCTCAGGGTGAATTTTGAACCCCAAACTGATGAACAATTGCACTGCATGAAGCGTGGCTTCTTCACATTCCAAATAGCTATCTTCCAGATAAAATGAATCATCAATATACCCTAGACAAGTGTGTCCAAACTGGCTTCTCAATGCACTAAAGAAAGGCTTCAAAATTTTGGTAAAAATCCTGGGACTACTAGACAAACCCATGGGTAAGCTATTGAAAGCATACAGCTGATCTTTCCAAATAAATTTCAAATATTTCTGGTGTTCTGGTGCAATAGGAATGGAATAATATGCATCCTTGAGGTCAATAGAGGTCATGTAACAACCAGGTCTCATGAGCTTGATGGCTGTTTCTAATGTATCCATTTTAAAATGGTGGTAAGATACTGCCTCATTAAGCTTCTTCAGATTGAATATAACCCTGTGAGACCCATCCTTCTTAGGCCGTACAAAAATAGGGGATATCACTTGGCCATCCTCATACACAGATAACCTTATAATCCCTTTCAAAAGGAATTTCTCTATCTCATTGTCAATAATTGTATGCTCAGCTTCAGTAAAAGAGTGGTATGGTCTGGTAGCACCACTAAGTGCGTCAGGTACCCAGTCAAATTCTATATGACAGTGAGTAACTGCATCTAAGATAAAAGGGTCTGATGTGATTTTCTCCCATTCATGAAGAAAATATTGTAAACCACCTGCCTTAAAAGGAGTTTGATTTGCAATAATGCTTACAACAGTACTTTGACTCACCTTTGTTGAGGATCCTACTGAGTCTTTGTTGATGATTGCTTGGGATTCTGCTGGGACCATGTTTGGCCCCGGCCTCGCCCTAAAAAAGAACTTGCAGGGGCTTTTCCTCGACCACCACTCTGGCTAAAGCGGCCACGACCACGCACACCTCTACCTGAAGAAACTTTGTAGGGTTCCATGCGCTTCTTCGGGGTCACTTTACTACTGAGCTTATGAGACTTCGTTAACTCCTCCACTTCTTTGTTAAGCTCATCCCCAAACAGGAAGGATGACACGGGCGTGGATGGATTGCATAAGGAAGCATATTGCTTATTTAAATCAGGACGAATGAGATCCCTCCGTTTAAGGACTAATTCCCTATTTGACGACAGCAAGAGGACCGCTGCATGGGTAAGAACATTCTTCTGCTCTCCACTTGAACTATTACATGTCTGAAGTACAGCATATAGACCCGACAACAGCAAAGACTGCGCCTTCTGGAATGCTGAGTCAGTGTTCTTTGTCTCCTGACGTAACTGTTGCCAAATTTGTTTATTTATCTTAGGAGCCACCAAGTTGGTGCAGTTTTCAGGCCTAAGGTACTTGTTTTGCACTTCTGCTAGCTTGTCTTTAGGAAGTTTCTCCAAGAGCAAACTCTTCACAATTTCTGCCAAATTCGAGTCAATGGCTGGAGCTGTTTTCTCTACAACACTGAACTCCTCAGCAAGTGATTTAAAAGAGTCGCCACTGGACCCTTCTCCAAGATCAGAGGGTTTCGGCTGTATAAAATTGTCGATTTTGGTGGCCACAGCATTATCTGTATTGGCCTCTTGCTTTCCTTGAGCTTGTGCACCCTCAGTCTCAGACTCCACATATTCAAAGTCTGCATAGATCTGGTCTATGGATTCTTGCACATTAGACAAAATATCCTTTTTGGTACCCTCCAGGAGCTCGGCAAGCATTGCCTTCAACTCCGAAGTCGCAGGAAGGTCAGAAATTCCTGGATCCTCAGTGACACCTGAGTTGTCTGAGTTAGCCAGATGCGTCATCGTCTAAGAATAAGACGGAAAACAAATAAGCCAAACTTATTTGAAAAACAAAATGGCGGACTCGTCCACCACGTGGTTGCAAGCCGGTTAAAATTTACGGCTAAGAATCTGTTCCAAACTCGTTGGAAACGTTCATGCAAACAGTAGGCCGTGAAAAAACTACGAAGTCCAGGCCGTAAATAGGTATAAAACACGTTATACCGAAAGAAAGCACGATCCAGGACACGTCCTGAAAACGTTTGTTCGGCTGAGCACAGTGACACGTCACAGCAACCGAGAAATTCAGGCCATAAAACCTGAAGAGACTAAGTGGAACTCGTCCACGTAGAAAAAGAAACAAAATAAAACGACAGATAAACTTACCGTGACAAAAGCGGTTGAAAAACACTAAGGTTGAAGAGCTCTTCACCACACAACCGAACCCACGGCGAACGATCAGTGCACTGACCTACGGCGGTGCGTGCGCATCGCATGGGAACCCGGATGTACGTAATGATTTGGTAGAATGAAGCAATTTCTGTTTTTTCACTTGTAGCCATGATGTCATAGTGAGAATTGCGTTGAATGAAAGTGAGGTAGACACACTTTGAATGCTTTAAAAGAGAAAAAGTGTCAATAAACACCAGTTTGAGGGTTAAATATGGATCCATTTACTAACAGGATACGCCAGGTTTCGTCTTTGAATCGGAATTTCGGTGAGAGAAAAACACTTGTCACTTTTTCTTTAGTCAGGAATCACTCTGAACTGCGCATTTAGTCGCTTTTGTAAAATAAACTTGCTATAGCTTAGATATATAAAGGAAATTGCTACAATTTGCATAAATAGCCTCCAGACGATAAGCGACAAAAGTAGCTGAGACACTTTTAGGGAAAGACAATTTTCGATACTTGAGCATTTGTTCTATTTTACTTGGATCTAGCATTGATTCTCTGATACCTTCGGCCCCCCAATTCAATGTTGTGTAGGTGCAGTGGTCTGTGCAGTCAAAGAAATAGAAAAATCAACATTGTTTTGGGGGAAAGGGGGGGAAATGCTTCGAAGACGTTGAAAATCGAATTTTAATGCCAAGTGTCTCAACACTTGTCACTCATTGTAGGTCAGTAACAGGATCCAGTGCTTCTGCTTCATTGTTGGTGGTGGTCTGTTCAGAACTTCACTGAAATGCTCTGCTCATCTTACCTCCTGCTCTGCTTCCATAGTGATTAGCCTTCCCTGTTTATGGACAATCAGCATGTTGGTAGCTCTGCAGTACCTGCCACTGACAAGCTTGATTTTTTTTTTATTTAATAATCTTTATTGGTATTATTGATATTAAATATTATAGAGCACAAATACAGATACAATTACAGAACTGACAAATTTGCGTACACTTACAGTTAGAGTATTAATTACATTACAAATACAGAAATAATAAAAACAATAAAAATACAAGACAGCAAAAATGAGATTATATCCGTATGCTGTAAGAAATTTCCAGAGTAATTACAAAACATTATTGAAATAAATGAATTAACTTTTCCCATTTCTTTAAATGCTGCAAAAGTTTGTTGTTCTCCCTCGCAATGTGGTGCTCAATATTATATATACGCTTAGTCCTGGCGATAAAAGCTGAAAGGTTAGGTAATCCAATTTTTTGACATCTACTGGAGTAGAGATAAAATTTACCCAATAGTAGCATATGATTGATTAGAATGAAATCCTCGGTATTATCAAATTTTCCAAAAATTAAATCTGTCTCTTTTAATGTATTTATTTGGATTCCATTGCCCCTTAACCAAGACAAAACGTGTTTCCAAAAATCAGAAGTTACTTTGCACGAGAAAAATAAATGCTCAATAGATTCTATATCTTCTTGGCAAAAGGTACAGCATGGAGAGTCAGTTAAGCCGAACCGAAATAGCTTTTCATTGGTGTAAACAATACAGTTTAGTATTTTATATTGAAATTCCCTAAGTTTGGATTCTAATGTGACGTTGAAGGCTAAGGAATAAACCTTTTCCCAATCAACAGCTGTATCTGAATACTTATCTTGTAACTTCTGCTTAGCGGTAGGCGGGATCTGTTTTTTCTCAATGAAGAGTTGATAAATCTGTTTTGAGGAGACATCAGAAATTGCAGTAAAGTTACCATTGTCTGTTTTGATTGTCAGAGTGCTCGGAATGGGAGCACTTAATAATGATACATTAATGGAAGTTTTAGCAAGAGTACGCCATTCAGCCGGGATTGAGTTAATTATACTCATAAGAAAAAATCGTTGCTCTGGGGAAATTAAAGGTGTTAGAAAATCTAGTGAGAAAGAACTGCCTACAGAAATTAGATCACCTATTCTCAAAAAACCAAGGTCAATTAAATCCTTTCTGTACACAGACCTTTTTTCTACACAAAGAAATTTATTGTTCCAAATTATCTCATTTAGGACCTCTTGTGACGAACTCGGCTTTTTCCCATTTAGATCCGACCACGCATCAAGACATTCCTTATAGTATGCAGGCAACTGGATCTTTAACTTAGAGACATCGAAATTACAATGCAAGACAAAACATCCGCCAATAGGTGATAGCAGTTTGTTGAAGATCGTTTTCCAGGGACTTGGGTAATCCTCTAGAAATTTTTTCAGCAAGGTTACTCGCTTTGCTTTAATCATAGAATCAATATCTAGCATTTTCAATCCTCCTTTCTTTTGATCTGATATCAAGGCCTGGCGTTTAACTTTATCCTTCCCGTTCCAGATAAATCCGTACAGAATCGAGTTCACTTCCTTGACTAACTCATTAGATATCGCTATTACAGAGGCCCTATACATAAGTTTGGGGATAGCAAAGGTCTTGACAATTTGGATTCTTCCTATTAAAGACAGGTTTCTCCATTTCCACATGTTTATTGATTTCTTTATAGCCTTCAATGTTTGGGTAAAATTCAAATCATGTCTTTGCTTTAAGTTGTAACCAAAATACACTCCGAGGATTTTGATGGTTTCACAAACCTTGTGCTTTGCAAAAGCTAAAACCTGTGTAGTGTTATTACCAAGGGCTAGCATTTCTGTCTTCTCATGATTAACCTTCAAACCAGAGAAGTCACCGAAACACTCAAGTACCTGACATAGTGTTGTATACGAATCTCCGTCTCTTAGAAAACACGTCATATCGTCCGCAAATAAGGACAACTTGACTGTTTCTTCCCCAATTCGAAAACCATGGATATTGCTATCACTTCTTATCCGTTCCGCCAAGATCTCAAGGGCAATAATAAACAAATATGGAGAGAGTGGATCTCCTTGCCGGACCCCTCTACTCAAGGAAAATGATGCAGTGGTGAATCCATTATTCATTACGCAACTAGATACATTATTATAAAGAACTCAGATCCAGTGAATGAAAGAAGGGCCAACTGACAAGCTTGATGATCTTGTACACCTATCCTTGTTCTCCCCTGTTGGCAGCATCTTCTGCTTGACTTGCCAGGTCTTGCATGTATCTCCGCTTGTCTGTCCAGTCTGCTTCTCAGTACTGCTACCTGTATCTCTCTTTCAGCCTCCCTGATCTGGTGTCTGTGACTTTCTTCTTCAACTCTGTCCTGCTCTTGGTTGCTCTCCAGGTATCTAGTGTGATCCACTCATTTCTCTTCTGTCTGCATCCCAGGCAGGCTTCTCTGGTCTGTGTATAGGCTACTCTGGTCTGCTCCCACAGTATTGATGTCACATGTGCCAGGTGGTGTATGTTTTTCAGCAACTACCAGTGCTTGAAACTTGTGTTTTAGTTGGAAGATGAAGGTACTCCTTGCTCTAGGTTCCTTTAGCTTTTGTTACATTGAACTGCTGTTGGTTTGCCTTGCCAGGTCCATTTCTCCTCAGCTTCAGTTTCAGGGTTGTAGTGACAAGATGGTAGTCACTGCTGACATCTTCTTCTGACTCTCACAACATGCATCAATCTTGTCCATGTCCCTCTGATGACCAGATCATATGCCATGCAGATTTCAAGAAGTCTCTCTCCATTGTTGTTCTTGCTGCCACATCCTTCCTTTCCCATGGCTCTATCGTGTTTTGTGTTGTCACTTCCCAGTTCTCACTTTAGTCACCCATCACTATCTCCAACTCATGGCCTGGTGTGCTCTCTAGCTCAGCTTCCAACTGATCCTAAAATGCATCCTTGTTGTCTTCTTCACCATCGTTGGTCAGTGTATAGCACTAGATGATGATGTTAACATGCTTCCCATTTATTCTGATTTTATCAGCCTGGTGTTTATCAGCTTTCATTCCATCAGGCACTTATCCATTCCTTTCCTCAAGGTTACAGCAACTCCCCTACTGATGAAGGGCACATTCCCGAAAAATCTAGGCATTAAATTTTGTAAGAGTTTGGCACGTCCACCAACATTCTTGACTTTTATTTTTTATTGTAGTAACAAGTGCCACGCAGCCTATGAAGTTTTTTACTTCTTTTATCATACTCCGCCATGGTGTTGGTTGTTGTCTCTGTGTAACACTGTCTCTCCAGTGTTTGTTCTATACCTGCCTGATGCTGTCCATCTGCTTTCGCTAATTCCCATGCAGATTGTAGCATCTCATCTCTGCTGTAACTTGTGCCAACTTTTCTGTGGCATACATGATCCTCATGTTCAAGAATCCAATTCTGGTCTTGGCTTTGGTGCTCAAGACTTCCATCTTCTTGTCAGTGGTTTCCTTTTGGCATTAATCACTGTCGTTCATGCAATGACTCAGCCCTCGCACCCAGTAGTGTTGATTTGCTTTGTTGTCGTTTCTGTAACATGGGTGTTTTCTGTAATAGGGTTGTTAGCTTGATGTCCAACCCACAACCTGGAGGACCAGTTGGTTTGAGATCAGAGTTTTCCTTCTAGACGGACTGCCTTCCAAGGCTAATGAGTTCCATTTACTTGTGGTTTGGAATCAGAGTTTTCCTTCTCCCAGACGGACTGCCTACTAAGACTGACAAGCTCCATCTACCCCAGGCTGGAGTCAGAGTTGTCCCTCTCCTAGGTTATGTTGGTCTGTCGCACTCTATTCTGGACTATTCAGGTAAACCCCTCAAAGGGAGGGCTCCCCTATCCACCACCCAGGAGACTTGCCTTTGCAACCTTGTTGACAAGCCATTGCACCTGCAAAGTATTATGGGTACCCTGCTTTTCCTTGGTGACTGTTTTCAATAGGCGAGATTCACTAATGCAGGCTTTAAATCTCTCTTTTATAAAATGCCACTTTCAAATGTCAATGCACTTAAATTTTGAAGAAAAATTCATGGAAACGAAGGTGTAATTTGACAAACGTCACTCATCTCATTGTACATTGCTTAGCAGATCTACAATCTGCATGGTTGTAAGAGATAATGTGGTTTTAATGACACAATTATTATCATCCAAATGCCATTTTTGTTCAAAATGAATTTTTAACCATTTCTTGTAGAGCAAGAAGAATCTCGAAGAAAATGTTACTGAATTCCACATGGTGACACCAGCAAGGAGGCGAGAGCCCCGATCTGGTAAGAGAAGAATTGGATCACACAAACCTTTACCAGTTAAAGGATATAAAAGGAGGAAAGCTGAAAAAGCGAAACCTTGTTTCAGCTCCTCATCAAATGTGTTTTCTGAGAGTGATATTTCTTGTTACAATCAAGGTGGAGCTGAAAGAAATAAAACTAAGGAGGATAACAATGAGATTGAAGATGATTCTGTTGACATTGTTCAAGATTCCTTGCCAATTGCTGAGGGTATAGAGGTGTGTTACATACCAATTTTGTACTTTCAATAAATAATGCAAGGTTCCACTTGCACTATTGTGAAAAAGTTATGATGGCATGGGCATGCATCCCATGACATGGCATGCTAAGCATGACATCTGACACACATCTGCACATATTTAATAAGGAATCAGTGTCACTGTAGCTTTTGTTTTGCAACTGAAGAAGTTAAGTAAGAAAACCTTTTAAAAGTTTTTGTGTCCTATTATGGGGTATGATTTCTGTTTTCCCATAGTTGTTTAACCCATTGACGCCTGTGCTGCCTGTGCGAAAAACCCCTCCATTTCCCTGTGCTGCCCATAACCTACCCTCCCTGAAGACTCTTTGGTTCTCTTGTGTTCTATTGTTCTTTAGGACAAAAAAGCAATCAGAATGGATTTTCTGAGCATATTTTTAGAGGACTTAAGAGGTCCTAGAATGACAGTTTTCCTTCTTGAGATCGTGCTCTCAAAAGTGCCTGTAATCATAGCACATTGCAGGCAAGTCTTAAGACTTCCAAGGCCTTATTTCTGCTTTGGGTCGTAGTGAAGGAATTTTTCTTCCTACAATCTCAGCAAAAACATGAAGATCGGACAGATTGCAGATTTTAAAGCAGCTTTCAGACTTGAGAAACAATCAAAGTGGCTATGAGCCACTCAACTTGGAAAATGGATCGTTTCTAAACAGTGACAATTTTGATGCCACCAACTTGAGGTTTTAATTAAAGGTTAAGTTAAAGTTAAAGCCCACTGGCATTGTTAAGAAATAGTGCAAAATGCAATCCTAATAGAGTACACAAGGAGATGTAACACTGTTGAAAACATTCACATTCACAAAGTTATTGGTGGGTACCGTGAGACCGAGTTATCTTCATTTGAGAGACCAAGCTAGTTACAAGGAAAGTGCCGCTTGTCTGCTCACTGAATCAAGTAATAGGTCTCATTTTCATATTCCTCTAATTTTTTGTTCATTACTTTCCCAGATATGCAGTATCAGAGATGTTTTCTCTTTTTAATACCTTTTCTCATCTCAGAAATTAAAAAAAATGTGTTCAGTCACTATACCACAAGGACAGCAACATATTCCGTCCGCTCAATGAAGTTAAGCACTGTGCAATAGGGTTAAAAGTTGGATGGGTGACCAAATACGAATACCCATGTTGTAATGACTTTTTTTAGTTCCTCATTTCACCATGGCCGTATTTATTTTATACATTATCGTATAAATAAACAGCGGGGCAGTATGTGGCCCTTGGTCCACGAATAAAAGTTGTAATCTTGAATTTCTTACCTGCATCAACACGTAACATGCTGAAATTTTCCCTTAAGATAGCTTTTATGTTTCTTGCAATAATCTTGAAGTGGCAAGTTCCAAAGGATGATATTTCCTCAATAATTATAAAAAAGGTGACTGTCTCTGCAGGCCCTTGGTCTGTGAATGTGCTCAGTGTTGTCAGTAGGTTTTTGAGTAGCAGGTTCCATCCAAAAAGTAGGCGGCTGTTGCCATTTTAATTCTCCAATGTCGTGCTCAGAACTGACCTACTAACATTCGGAGTAACCGGCGCGGTATTCAAAATAGCATGTGAAATGCGCCGGTTGCCGCTTTATTTTGACAACGTTGGTGCTCCTTGGTCCGCAGGTAATGTAAACAGCAGGAAAAGTATTCGTAAATCCTCACGAGAATGAGAATTTTAACAAATTTTATTTATTTATTTTCGTTGGTATATTTAAGCTACAGGAGTCATTGTGAGTGTAAAATAAATGTTCTCTTTTTGTACAATGATCTCCCTCCCAAGTCAAAAATATCATAATTGTAAAACTAAACTTTCGTTATAAAAGAGAGTTTAAAACAGTCCGAAAACATTTATCAAGAAGATGTTAAAATCATTTGCCAAAAACAAAGGCCATTACCATTTATTTAAGGTTTTTCTAATCTGCTTTGAGAAATGTAAGTTCTCTGGGGTCATAGGTCGTGGACCAAGGGCCTCCACACAAAAAGCGCTGATGTTTTTCAAGGGTTGATAAAACAAAAATTTTAAACTCTGCAGCACCTTCTTTCCCACCAGAAGAAATGTGTCTCTGTTAAGAGTCATCGTCTGAGAAAACCAGGCAGAGGTGAAAGATGGGAGTTGGCCGATTTTCTTGAAACTTTCACCATTTAATGTCTGTCCGAAATGATAATGAATGATGGTATTTAGCAATTCTCCTATTGTTGCCTTTCATAGTTTGACCACCCCCCCCCTTGTTTTGGCCCTCACCAACCCTGACGTTACACAAAATGTATGCAGAATTTGAAGCTCAATAAACTATATTTTGCGTCATTTCTGGGGACTCATGTCGATTTCTTGTGTTGTTTACCATCTAAATTGCTTTGTTAAAGGAAAATATCCGAACTAAATTTAAGAGTTAATTTTTTATAGAATTGTGCAATTTCCTTGCGATCACGAAAATGTCTTGGGCCAAATGTGAGGTAATTTCGAAACTGTTTTTCTCAGAGGTACAGTGCTCCTTTCCAAAAATTTTAGATTCTTTTCAAGCCCAACATGTTCTCCCAAAATCAGCAAATTCTAACTTGAGCCATTTAAATGTGTTTGCGTGAGACACGCTCGTAGTCAACAAAATGCCAGTGCTTTTCCAAATCAATTTCTTTTAGTTAAATCAATAACAATCTATCACATCTCAAAGCATAATTATTGTCTTAAGTTAACTCTTGATCAAAAAACTTGCAATGCTGGTCATGATTGTAACAACACAAACATACAGGAACACCATCTGCCTATTTTCAAATCTAATCAATTACGGTAGAGCAAACGAAAGCACAGTAATTTTACATGCGAAAGGTATCCCTTGCTTTCGTGGAACACAGTTAAAACTCGGCAACAGACTTAATCTAAAAGTTCTCAAACTTGAAGAACTCTCTAAATAAACAATTAGATATCTATCCAGAAAGAATTAAATCTATCTCGAGCGCCCGTCAACTATATCGATCGCGTTACAATTTTAACACGAAATCAACAAGCCTTGAAGTCACACAAGGGAGCTTTATCAATTCAATATTTTTTCACCGCGGTACGTGAGGTCACTAGCTGTATGCAGTGAATTCGTTTTCCACCAGCAATAGTCATGAGTGTAAGCTCTGTCTTCTCTGCAGCAACATCTTCTTTGTCTACTTGCTTCTGTGCTGCTGCTAGATGGGAGAACAGCTGGCTGATCTGTTGGGGTGTCCTCCATTCATCTGGCTTGAAAAGTAGCTTCCCATCAACATCTTTCTCCAGTTTCATTTGCCTGCTGACCTGAACAGGATCGACCTTGTGCCCAATCTGGCTGCCCTGCTCAAATATGTTAACGAGGTAAGTTTTTGTCTTATCAGTCATCCTTGATGGCTTCTTCGTGCTTTTCAGGGCCCAGCCTTTTGTCTTCCTATCTTCATCAGTACCAGCTGATGATTGAGCTTCCTGGTCGAAGACTCTGACTGCAGTTTCCTGGCGCTTCCCAACCACTGTAACACCAGTAACTCGGCATACCCATTTTTTGCGAATGGTGTCATATAGTGACTCGGACTCAAGTTCTTTATTGTGTTTGCCTGTGTCCATATGGGCATCTGCTTCCTGTTGTGACTTGAAAGTCAGCACACAGCCACTCTCTTGTCTGCGCTTGTTTTAGATGTTTCTCGCACTACTCCTTTCCCTTTCGTCAGTTCTCCAAACGGCTCAATCACCTTCAGATTGGTGTCTAGTTGAGCTGATATCTGGAGGTCACGATATTGCAATAGCTGACCTGGTCCAATGTCATACGCTCGCCAAGTTCAGGTTCTGCCTTCTTCAATGAATTGAAAATTGTTCAGCAAGCTAATTCCTGGTATTTTCTTGTCCTTGACCACATCCTTCAAGATGTCTACTTCAACTACAGCCGCTCTGAATCCTTTCAAACCCTCGTGGGACTTGATGGTCTGCTTCATGTCTTTTGCAGGTAGGACATCATGTTTCTCGTTCACCCACCTTTTGATGTGAGCCTTCATAGGGGCTGTCTTTCGATCACAAACGTCTTTGCCGGCCTGGGGGTCAGAAAAGTCGTAGCGCATGATTTTTACACCAGAGTGCGCACAAATGTCCGGCAAGCTGAGAAGGAGTGCTGCGTTCTTGTAACAACCAGCATTATCTGAGCATAGGAAGGCTTGCTTGAGAATTGGATACTCTTCCTTCATGGTTTTAAGAAGATGCTCAATGATGGATGCAACAGAGAAGCTGTTTCGGGTGCATGTGTTGAACAGATGAACAAAACATTCAACTTGGAATTTCTCCGCAGTCAACTTAGTTATCACAGCACTAATGTTCCAACTTCAACCACGCTTCCCGAAAAACTCGCTCATTTGTTCACGGTAATGATGCGGTAGAAATTTCATGGCCCAGTCCATAACTGTCAAGCAGCTCCCCTCATTGAGCTTGTCAAGTGTATCTTGCTTTGCATCCTCTTGGTTCACAGAACGTAGAAGGTGTGCCTTCCAAGCGCTAATGTTCTGAATGCACTCTTTGTAATCGAACATCATGCTCGCCTTCTTATCTTTGCTCTAACCAGAATCCTCTAATTCTTGCAAAATCTTGGCAACCACGTTCTCCAAGACGTCACACCTCTCGCAGTTCGTTTTGTGATTGTGGTAACACTCTCCGTGAAAGTCAGTAGAATTGTTGGAAGGATCACTAAGAGCGTGCACAATGCAGTGGTCTGTGCATTCTTCGTCACGACTGATGTGCAACTTATAGTCCGTTTTTAGATACCTCTTTGCTTCCTTGAGGGCCTTGATTTTATCCTCTACCCATCCTTCTTGACCGCCATCTTCCTCGAGAGCTTGAACCACACCTACCAGATTTTGGAATGCCTGGACGCCGGCTGAAGTGATGCTGTCGAGACCTCGAAGTGACTTTTGCTTTGATGCAGAACAAACATCAAGAATTCTGAAAAGTGAATGATCACTAGCTGCCTCAAATGATTGTTGCTTGCAGTAAGCAGCGTACTGCTTGATAACATGAGAGGGAATCAGAGTTCTTATTACTGCCAGTATGATGATGTTCTCACCAGAATCGAGTTTTAGATTCTTGGTTCCGAATGCCACATCCTGGAGAAGGTCTGGCCATGCAATAAAATTGAGGAAGTGGTCAACTTTTGCAGTGTCAATTCTTGTGCAGAAGATGCCCTGCCCTGAGTGGATCACGTGTTGCCGCACTTGATCAACGCGCCATTTTGAAAGCCCAGGTATCATGTGCTGAAGCTCAGCACGACTAAAATCGTTTGCAAAGAGTGACAAAATCTGTCTCTTAGGGCTGGTTCACACTAGCAATGGAATCGGAAATGGAGTCAGTATCGGAAGTGCAAGGAGCGTTAACGATCCAGTGTAAATCAAAAATTGGAAGCGGAATCGGAGTCAGAAGGATCAGAAGAGTTTCTTTTTCTTCCGATTCCGCTTCCGCTTCCGTCGCTTCCGATCCAGTGAGAATAAGGTGAACGGAATCAGAATCAGAAGCGGAATTACCAGCCAGTCAAAAAATTCATTACAAGTCCCTTTCAAACTTAGAGCAAGAAAAAAATGACGGCTAAAGGCTGTGAGAGAGTTCCCCGTTTTTTTATGACAAGTCCTGCAGGGACTTCAAAGATAACAGCAAAAAAAGGCTAGCATGGGAAGATGTCGCCAAACAAATAAAACTTCAGACCGGTATGTATTGCAGTAGTGAATACAGTTTCATTTGTTTTCGTTAGTCAGGATCATGCTGTTGTATGGCTGCAGTTTTCTCAGATTTTTCCGTTTGGGCATAAATAACCGTAGTATTGTGTCTGCTGAGAGGTTACCTGAGAAGAAAAAAAAAGCATAGCTACGTTTGGCGAAATGCAGGATGGGAGTTACGCTGAAAGGGAGGCTTATGATTCCGCTTCCGTCTTGCCGATTCACACTAGATCAGAACTTTCTTCCGATTCCGTCGCTTCCGTCACTAGTGTAAACCAGCCCTTAGTCTTCCACGATTCAGCCTCGTTATGAGCTTTAACCAATGCATCGATAATCCCAGACTTCCGATCAAAGTATTTTGTTTCGAGGACTCTACAGGATTTTGATTTTCTAACAGAATTGGGGCTTGACACAGAGCCCTCCATATCTCGTTTTCTTGTCCAGGAAAGATACGGAAAGCGTGGTACTAATTGCCTCAGTAGCCTTTTGTTGTAGTACCGTTGTTGGGTATTTGAGATATCACCCCAGGAGGTGTTTAGGGTGGACAATACGGGACTGAACCGACCACTTGAGATACTGCCTAGGGCCTCATTAAGAGACTTCTTCTTCTGCTGCTGGTCTTCCATTTCATCAACCCAAATACTAACTTCTTGCTCATTAGAAATCTGAGAAGACTGCGATGATATTGTTTGAGTGTCATCTTGCAGCCCCATAAGAGGTTTGTATGAAGGACCAGGTATATCAAAGTCTCGATTAACTTCTGGTTCCTGTAATATGTGAAATCAGTTTAGTCAACAATCAAGTAAAGGGGGTAAGATTCTAAAGAAACTGTGGTGCTGCGTCAGATGCGTTGCGTTGGTTTTATCAACTGAGTTGATAATGTGAATTGGCCACCATAAAGAGATTTGAAAACTGACGTTTCGAGAGTTAGCCCTTTGTCGGAGCGAATCCAAACGCTCGCTCCGACGAAGGGCTAATGCTGGAAACTGTCAGCTTCCGAATCTCTTTACGGTGGCCAATTCACATTATCAACTCAGTTGGTGAAACCAAATTATCTAGTCAACAATCACTTTGGAGCGGGTGTATACAATAAAAGGACAAACAAGCCTAAGACAAAGGGAAAAACATCCTTGCGTCAGGGTTCATAGATCAAGGATTGGTTGACTGATGTATTGATGATTGATTTCATTCATTTCTTTCACATATTTGGTAGTTCGTCCCATCTTTTCCTTATTCGTTTTTTTTTTTTCATATATTCTTCTTAAAAAAAATATGAGAACTGAAATACTTTTCTTTTTTGAACAAACACTAACTTCTCCTTCAGTGAGGCTTTGGGAGGCCTGTGGCAACGATGCTGTTTGAGGGTCGTTTGCCAGTGATTGCGGCTCTAATGAAGGGCCAGGGATATGCGCACTGGCTGTCAATTCCTTTGGAACAAGAAAACAAGTCAAAATTTTAATAGGATATTGTTGTCGCTTTATCTTTTCTCCATGTTTAACCATTGTTGACTCTCACCAAAAAGGGGGCACTCATATGAGTACATTCAAGAGGGGGGAGGGCATTTTGGTCTCCAGAAATGCGGTATCCATCAATTTTAAGCGCGGTATTTTTGGACTTCCAATTTGCCAGTTGTGTTAGTTAATATGTACATGTAAGAGGATATCTTCCCCCGAAACAAAACCACAATATAAAGGGGGTGTGAGAGCTAAGTGTTATCCCGCACTACTACATTTCGTCGAAATTTACTTACTAGCCATTGATTAACATGTACTTGAAATCACTGATTTAAACGCCAGCCAAACAATAACTGCCATTAAGTAATGGTTTTTTTTTATTTCACTTTATTTCAACGCAGTATTTCGGTATTTCCCTATTTTTCTCGCAAAAGCAGTTTTGGTCAACTTGCTATGCCCCCCTCATTGAACTTAACCTCTTCAAAATAGTGCAAGCAATATTATATACCCCGGATCCCTAGACTGGCCTCTTGCCTGTTTCAGGAATGAATTGCAACTGAAAAAGTATCAAAGCATGACAACAAATTCGCACCTGAAATTTGCATGCATTTTCTCCAACTTACTCGTACCATTTTTTCCCTCTTCAGTGCTGGGTAATGTACCTTTAGGCAACCCCAGCAAATTGCTGGAAGATGAAGAATATTAAATATGCACAGTTGTGGAACTTTATTAGCAAAAATACTGAGTGATCTTTGACTTCGAGCGTGGGCTCATGCCGTCGCATTTTAAAGGCTCGAGTTAGAGTTTTGCTGATTTTGGGAGAACAGATTTTGGGCTTGAAAAATACCTTAAAATTCTCAGAAAGGAACGCCGCACCTATGAGAAAAACAGTTTCGAAATTACATCACATTTTGCCCAAGACATTTTCGCGATCGCAAGGAAATTGCAAAATTCTGTAAAAACAAATAAGTTTTATGTTAAGTCGGGATATTTTCCTTTAACAAAGTAATTTAGGTGGTAAACAACACAAGAAATCGATACAAGTCCCCAGAAATGACGTGAAATATATTTTTATTGAGCTTCAAATTCTGCATATATTTTACGTGACCTCAGGGTCGGTGAGGGCCAAAAACAAGGAGAGGTGGTCAAACTATGAAAGGCAGCAACAGGAGAATTGCTAAATACCATCATTCATTATCACTTCGGACAGACATTAATTTAATGGTGAAAGTTTTCAAGGAAATCGGCCGACCCCCATCATTCACCTCTGCCTGGTTTTTGTCAGACGATGACTCTTAACTTGTTTTGCAAAAAAAAAAAAAACAGGTGCTCCTGTTCAGTTTTATCCGTGCACAAGCTAAGTAAACTTAACAATGTACTCTACGGAGCCGCAAAAATAAAACAATTCAAGAAAGACAATTAGACCTACCTGTCAACAGACTTAAATTTCTCGCCTTCAACATCAGCAGGAACTTTGTCATACGAAAGAATACCAATCAATATTTAATCGTACACCTTCGTTTTTTGGTTGTATTTTATTTAACGAGAAAATGTGACATAATGTTTCGGAAAACTCGTGGACCAAGGGCCACAAAAATGGACACGTCGTTCGAATTCTCCTCAATACTCTTAACTGTTGATCTTTCAAAACATTTAATCACGGCTTGAAATCATTTGAAAATTCATACAGCTTGTCAATTTTGTGACAAATAATAATGTGAATTATGTCTTTCTTATTTCTTTGGAAGCAATAGGGTATGGTTAAACTTGTACGAGCAGGCACTTTTTGGGAAATGAGAGACTTCTATAATTACCGGTAGCTTCTATTTATAAAAAAACTTTCGTGCGAGAATTTATTGAATGTAGAGTATTACTGCGATAAGATATTGAGTACTTAGGTCAGAATTCAAAGAATAACTAACTTGGCAAAGGTTGATAAATCTCGTCGTCTCGGGTACAAATCAAGGATTGTGGTCTCACTTAGGCTGTTGACGATGAAAACATCACCATTTTTAGCTGTGAAGTATCGTTTAGGGTGCACTAGAAGAAAAACAATAATTTAAAGAAAAATAATGCTCTTATTTAATTTCTGTTTACACTGTTTTTCAGGCTTGACTGCTGATCTCTTGATTACGCGAGTCGGGTCTAAAGTGCCCACGGGATCCACACTTGAACAACACCTAGTAATCGAACCTATTCCGTTTTAAGTAGTATCTTTTTAGAGGTATAATAAAGCTCAGGCAATGTTCACATAAGTCTCCTGTAGGAGTTAAATTCAAATTTGCTGAGGAGCATTCCTTCCCTTCAAGTTTCATTTGGGAGCTCCCCCAGGTTTTACAATTGTCCAACGGGAAGTAAAGGAGTGAATTTCCGGTCCACCACTACAACTTGGAAAAATAAATTTTTCCACGTTAAAAAATGCAATATACATTAGTACTTTGATGTTGAATTCAACTTTTGGGACAATTGGTAAAGCCACGGGCATTAAAATGATGGCAAAAGTAGTTGGCAAAAAACTCAAGCTCTCGCTTAAGCGTGAAGAATTTGAACATGTAGTCATGCAGCGAAGCATTTTTGATTTTTTTTGCTTTTTAAATAGGTTTATTCACCTCGGCTTGAATGAAAAATTTATTGTTACTGAACTTCCTTTTGCTTTTTCTTTCATTTGGTCTCCTGTGTTTTGGGAATTTTTAGGTTTTTAAATTAAGCGAACAGTAACTTGCATGCTGGATTTGTGCGTATTTAATTTAGGTCAAGCTCCAAGCAGTTTGCTTATTTTGTTTTCTACGCCTTGTTCAAATATTTTTTGTAGTCTTATTCAGCTGCTACAAAATAATCGAGAAAATAAATGAATGGCCAGTAATTTAACACAGTTGAAATACCATTGTTCTCAAAATAATTGGCTTTTTTGTGTCTTTCATTTACAATATTCATCTGTCTTGGCCGTAATAGAATTTCATTCCATGGCAAAGAAATGATTTGATCTTTTGTTTTCAGATTAGATTTTTTACATGAGTTCTACGCTTTTAATTTCTGTTGTTTTTCTCAAATGTTAGCCGTTTTAGTACAAGAAAATTCTGTGGTATTTGGTTTTGTTTTGTCTTTTGAAGCCAATAATTAACTCTTTTGCATACAGTGTATTCAGTTTTTTTCAGCTTCTGTGGGACATTTTTGTCGCATGGTAAAGAAATAATAAAATGTCTTGTTTTTTATCAGTTTTTACACATTAAGTTGGTACGTTTGTTAATGTTTTTTAATAGTTTGGCCCTACATTTGCTAAAAAAAAATGTAAAATAAATGATATCTTGAAACTTGATCTTGTGTCTGTGGTTACTGCACATATGGTTTATTTTCTGCTTTCGCTCACTCTGAAATATTAAAAAAGCCATGTCAATGGGTTAAACTGACATCCTGTAATTCTAGAACACAACACAGTAAACGTGTTGCACAATGCAACAGAATATTATCAGAATATTATCTCTATCATTTTTTCTTTTTTTTAATTTGTTGTAATATAAAGGCAAATAAATCATGATGATGACTGTTTAAATTTGACGATGGAAAGTTAAGATCAATTAGAAAGTGTCAAGGAATTGCACTTCAAAAACAAGAGAGATCAAGAAAGAAGATAAAGAGGATGGCTCTTTAGACTCTAACAGCAGTCCTGATGACAAAGGGGATGCTGATCAAGATGACCTGGGAGAAGATGCTGTGGAGCTCATGGAAATTTATAAAACTAAACTTGCTCAAGTGCAAGCATTTTTACCCTGGAACCCGTGAATGTAAAATGGCCTTGGGAAAGATGACATGTAGTGCAATGCTGAGCCTAGATGATTTCACAGTGTGTAGAAACAACTGGCGTTTACTATCAGCTGCTGAACTTGACTTGCTCAGTTTAGGAATCATTCACAGCTCCTTAAACTGTAACGAAACCAGCATCTTCAGCAGAGTGGAAGAAAATCGTTAGAGCGCAAGAATGTGCTTCTTTTACCACAGAAAAATAATTTTGCAAGAAAACCATATTTCTGCACTGTCTTCAATCATATTGGTTTGACAGCTGCGTTAAACACTACAGAAAAAACTGGAATGACCTTGCGGACCCACAGAAACTCAAAAAGCATTCCAAGTAGTGCATTTTCTACCAAAACATTGGAGTGAGTCATCAAATTCATTAAAAATGTTTCTGAGGAACAAGCCCTCTTTCTCCCCAGGTAAAAGTGCCAATTTACTTGAAGCAGAGAAAGTGGATGCATTCTTGAAGACATCAAGAACATCTCCGTCTGACCTTAGAAGAACAAGAATATTACAAAATGGTATGTAAGGAAGCAAAAGCACACATTCAAGCACATCTTGAAGAAGGCGATTTTACATTTTGTATGACTACTCGCACGACTTCAGCAGCTGTGCTCTCCCCCAAATCCTAACTATGCTGTGAAGCTATTCCATGCCAAGTCCATTTCTTTTTTGACAAAAACGTTTTGACAGGGAAAGGAGAAATTAGCACAATTTGTTACGTCCATTACTTTTTCAAGCACCATGAATCAGGTGAGATTCATGCACAAATCCATGCAGACAACTGTGGGGTTCAAAACAAAAATTTGCATTTTTGTGGCACTATTTGTGGTGTGTAAACAATGAACTGCACAGTAGCATAACCTATATACTTTCTGTTTCCCAGCCTTGGAAAGTTTGTCCTGACTAGTGTTTTGGTTTAGTCAAGCAGAAGACAAGACGTACATACCTTAATTTCATCTCTGTTTGATATTGCCAGGGTGATCAAAGAATGTCCTTCAGTTAACGTTGCTAAGTTTGTCGCCTTGCACAATGGAACAGTTCCTTTATCTACATTTAGGCAACTTAAGCGATTCTACATGTACAAAAAAAATTACTTACATGTAACATTGAATCATTTTATGGACATAATCAGGAAAGAAGTTGACAATGGAAACATCCTGGGTGTTGTTTTTTATCAATCTATCAAAAGCGTTTGACACTGTTAGTCACTCGTGCCTTCTGAATAAGTTGCCGTCTTGTGGAATTAACAATAAGGAGCTTCATTGGTTTACTGATTATTTGTTTTCTGGAATGCAATCAGTCCAATTCCAAGGTGTTTTGTCAGATGCCAATCCCATATTTTCTGGACTTCCACAGGGAAGTATATTGGGACCACTATTGTTCACTATCCATTTTAATGATGTGCCCACACCTCTTCAGTCAACCTCCATCGTCACCTATGCGGATGACAGTAATTTTCACGGCTGCTAAAGATCTGGAATCCATTGAAAAGCATGTCAGTGAAGATTGTCCCAACCTGCTATCTTGGTTTCGTGTTAATGAGCTTGTCTTTTATCTAAAAAAGGGCAAAACTGAATGTATGATCTTTGGTACTGCCAAAAGGCTTAAAGAAATTGAATGAAAGACAACTAGTTTTGTCTGTAAATGGAACACTTGATTAATACCTTGTCATCCTATAAATACTTCGGTGTAAAGTTGGATTCGTCCTTAAATCTTGAACCACATTTTGACAAAATGTATAAAAGAGCAGCTGCAAGATTTAATTTACTCAGGAGAATCCGACCTTTAATCAACCAGAGCAGTGCTGAGGAAATCTACAAAGCAGTGATTCAACCTGTTTTTACATATTGTCTCTGTTGGTCACGTTACCACAAGAGTCGAATGGAAAGCATTGAACGTCCAAGTCAGAAAGTTATTGTGGAAATTATCAAGTCCAGAAAGTGGAGAATTTAATTAAGAGACAGTCCTGCCAGCTTCTGCTTGATTGTCTTCAGGATAACGTCTGTACCCCTTTTAAAGGACATTTAGAGATTGACCACAACATTAACATCAATCAAAGGCTCCTTAGAGCAACCTCATGGTATGAATTGTTTGCACCCTTGAGTACCCTGCGATCTGGCGATCTTTGCAAAGTTTATACTTTTGTTCGTAGGCTACACGTGCCGGCACAATTGTTATGTTTGTAACTGAGAAGGGATTGACTTAGTTCAAAAAGAGAGTTACTGTTGAGGAAAAGATTGTTATTATTACTCAGAAAGGGAATTGACATTTTTCGAAATCGGGAACATTGTTAATCAACAGGAAATAGTCAATCTGCTGATCTTTGCAAATAGGCATTTTTTCCTGGAAAATGGATTTTTTTGGTATGTTTGTTTGTTAATGATTGTTTCAATTGATACCATTAAGGGCGCGTTCGTTTGGGATCAATCCGGAATAAGAATAATTGGAATAATGCGAGTAAGCGTTTGTTTGGGAACTATTCTCATTCCGGAATACCTGGATTTCCATTCCGGCTATTCTGCTCCAAGGATTATTCCGGAATATCCCAAACAAACGCGCCCTAAGTGTGGTAGACAAATAGTTTTATTTTTTGGACAAGAGACTGTTGCTGTAGTAGAGACATGTGAAATACTACTGTTTATTTATTTATTTATTTTTAAAAAAAACAGTTATTGTTGAAGAAACATTTTGAAACTGGTATGTTAATGTCACCAAAAATATTTTTATACTTTGTCATTCTACAGTACATCCAGTAAATATTCATATATTATAAGGCCCAATGATAGAAAGACACATGCTAGATGTAAAAGTGGTAGGAGTGGACAGAGGGGGAGTGGGCACAAAGCACAGGAAATTCTTTTTATGGTAGAGATCAGATCATTAAAAATATTACATTGAACTACACAGTTCTTTTAAAGGGAAATTTTTCAATAAAATATATAATGTAATTATTAGTTCAGTTTAGGTGCTGATCACCGCTGGAGCCAATATAGTGCTCTACAATGAAGGAGCAGTTATAACAAAATGTTTCAAGTGACTAGTCAGATCTTGAGTACATATGGAGTTTAATACAAATCTGTTTCGTAGGCTAACATAAAGCTAGCCCACTCATCAGTTAGTTTCCATATACACTGAAACCTACTAAAATACACATCAGCGTTTTGTTCGCGCAAGACGCAATAAACCATTACAACGGACCGTTACAAAGCATCGTAAAAAATCGTTACAATCAATCGTTGCACGTTCAAATGCACTTTAAAAAATACAAAATACAAAATCTATGCACGTGCTTAAAGCATGTCAAACGTTTTAAGCGCCAGTATGGGCGCGCTTTAAAAACGAAATACAGTTAGTTAACTATATCTGAGGATGAACTTTCGTCGGTGCCGGCATGTAGAAATCAGTTCGTTGCGTTGGTTCAATGTTGCCAATTCCGGTTTTGTGATGATGAAATGCTTCTCCGTTGTGCAGAGATTGCATCGCTTCGTCATGTTTGAGTAGGGCCTCGCCTTGGCCAGGATCTTCCATTTAATGGTGAAGCGCTGTTCTTTGCTTTTAAGCTGCCAGATGTGCTTGCTAAGTTCCGTGTCGTTCTTGCGCTTCTCGTTGTTGAACGACACCTGATGGTTTCTGAACCTAGCTTTAAATTCCGTGGATGTTAGACCTACATAGGTTTCGGTTTTTCTGGCAGCTGTCACCTGAGCCTGGTAGACGATCCCTTTAGCGAGGCAATTTCCATCCAATGGGCATTCTTCTTTCTTTCTACAGTTGCACGCTCTTTCGGCTTGGTCTTGTGTCGGTTGTGCCGTGTTGTTAAGAACAGTTTGGTTATGTCCCTTTATGATTTGTTGTACGTTCGGCATGCAACTGTAGCTCAGTTTGAGGGTGTTTCTGTTAAAAATTTTCCTCAATTTGTGGCCAGCAGGGAGGCATTTATCAATGAGGCGTAGAAACTCTCTTCCTATCTTGCTCTTGACATTCTTGTTGTACGGCGGATTGTACCAGATAATTTTCCGGGATCGGTTACGTCTTTGGGATGGTGCCCTTTGCGGTGGTTTAAACTCCAGCTTATGTGTATACCCACTCTTGTACATGACGAAGCGATGCAATCTCTGCACAACGGAGAAGCATTTCATCATCACAAAACCGGAATTGGCAACATTGAACCAACGCAACAAACTGATTTCTACATGCCGGCACCGACGAAAGTTCATCCTCAGATATAGTTAACTAACTGTATTTTGTTTTTAAAGCGCGTGCATACTGGCGCTTAAAACGTTTGACATGCTTTAAGCACGTGCATAGATTTTGTATTTTGTATTTTTTAAAGTGCATTCGAACGTGCAACGATTGATTGTAACGATTTTTTACGATGCTTTGTAACGGTCCGTTGTAATGGTTTATTGCGTCTTGCGCGAACAAAACGCTGATGTGTATTTTAGTAGGTTTCAGTGTATATGGAAACTAACTGAGTGGGCTAGCTTTATGTTAGCCTACGAAACAGATTTGTATTAAACTCCATATGTACTCAAGATCTGAGTAGTCACTTGAAACATTTTGTTAATGTAATTATTAAATATTTTGTTGTTCAGAAGTTATAATTGTTGTGATTTACAATTTTTATTCTCACTGGTACATAACTGTTTTTTTATTTGGATATTGGAGCAATATGTTGTCATTAAGTTTGGCAGAATTTTAAAATCTTGCCTGTTGCACTAAGCTTCCTGGGAAGTATACAATTCACAGATTTGCTAAAATCACCAGTTAACTTGTTATAGTGAAAAGAATGTATGTGGAGCTATTAACCAATTTATGATAATCAGGGATTACAGAGCAGAACAATGAAGTTACTTACTTCAAATAAGAAAATGTTAGAATGCATGACACCCCCTGGGGAGGGGGGCACTCTCTTTTTTGGGATATATAGGCATGCGCAACCCCAAAGGGTATGGTTTTTCAGCTGTTTTGGTCATAAATAGGGTATCAATTAAAGCTGGTTTCAGCCATCTTGATCATAAAAAGGGTATGGTTTTTGCACTCGAGCCTTGATAAGGGTATGTTTTCAAGAAGCCACTTTTTCATCATTATCAAAAAGAAAATCAACAAAAGCCCATCACAAACTATGTTTATGCTAATTTTACATTGGTCTGAACTAGGGAACTGGTCAGAAACAGGGTTTTGATATATGAGTCAGAATTAATATAAATAGGGTTTTAAATTTTTGGTCAGGTCATAAATAGGATAGGGAATATCACAGATTTTGGTCACAGCTAGGGTAAGGGATTTGGGAAGCAGGGTGCACACCCCCTCCCAATTTTTCTGGGACTAATCCCCCCTGAGGGCATTGCAAAGGTAATGAATGAGTTACTGAAAACTGAAGTTGGAGAACTATGAAATGATTTTCTTTTCTATAGTACTTCCATTTAAAATATTGTAATACATTGATTTCACATACTGTTACCCAGCAAACAAACATAAAAAATTAAAGTCCATATGGTATTGCTACTTCACAGTGCTTTTATTAGAACTCAAGATTTCTATATAATTCAATCTGGTGAAATATTGCATGACTATCATAATGTACCACCCAAAAATACTTCAAGTATGATGACAGCAACAAGAAGAAATTACATTGTATGTACAATGTTTGTCAACATCATGTGTAATATGCTGGCGTGTGACAATATTTTCCGAAAACTTTCCAACGAATGGCGAAAATTATCTCAAAGTGTGCTTATTATTTAATTCTATATGTTGCATGTTCTCCAGAAAATGCCATACAATAGGAGGAGGAAGGCTTACCGTTTGTCCCAGATGATAAAGCGTTCATGTCAACATACTGCTTTCTTCCTGTGGCTGGTCAATTCGCCGTCTTCCAAAGATGTCCATAGCCGCCCTCTTTACCGAAACTTAAACCTCCATCCAACTACAACTCTGTTTCCAAAAGTCTCGAGAGGCCCCATAGTAGCTCATAGTCCGTTACTTTGAATTCAAAACACCGCATATTTCGAAATTTTCGTGGTCATGGGTAAAACGAAAAGTCAACAAAGGTTAACACTAACCAATTTGCAGTAAGCTTATTTCATGATCGCGGTCTCACGCATGTAAGGGATCTTTACGCACGAATCTTTCATTTTATCGTCACTTCTAGGACTTTGACGCCCATTTCTCTGCAGTCGAGTATTCTGTAGCATATTTCTGGCTTCACAAAGGTAGGTTCCGATCAGCTTTGGAAACAAAAAGCCATCATGCTTCTCAGGGACAGGACGCCATTTTGAATCTGTCCAAGTATAGTTGGACATACTCTCGACTTTGTACCTCCCCCCGCGTACACTGACACAATAGCATAAACAATAAGGCAAACTTGTCGGAGAGGGCGAGGTACGGGGAAAACGTGTTTAATCCAGGTTTAATGCATAAATTAATTGTCTAACAAGTGAGTGAGGGAATGAGTGAGTGATTTTTAATTGAATTTCGCCCCAAACCCTAAACCCCATAGCATGACTTACGTCATACCATGAGGTAAAACCACTGGGTGTTCACTAAAACTTCCCAAAGCCAAATTACAATTTGGACGGAGAAGTTTTGCCTTTCAAGGGGCTCTGGTTTACAATACTTTACCTCAGCATTTAAGAAATTTAAATTCTAGGTTTATTTTTAAGAGTAAGTTAAAAGAGTTTTTTAAATAGTATTCCATAATTCACAATTTTTATTTTTCGATGTTAGATTTTTGTAAGATATTTTATTTTTTAGTTATTATGAGATAAGTACAGGACCCTTTCGATAACAGTTCTTTCCGTTAGAACTGATAGGTTATCCTGTTTAAATATTCGCTTCATTATTATTATTATCATTATTATTATTATTATTATTATTATTATTATTATTATTATTATTATTATTATTATTATATGCAGTAAAACTATCTGTATGCACAGTGTTATAAAGCGACACAGGGCGCTAAGCGTAACCTGTGCGCACAAGCGAAACTTAATAGAAATAAGTAAGTAAAAAAAAAAAGACATATCTACAGATCTAAAAAACTATAATCTAAGTATAAAAATAATAATAATAAAAATAAAATAAAATATATATATATATCTACGAGTCTATAAACTATAATCTAGGCATATAAATGTCTCTAATGTCTCTCGTTCTTCGTGGCTGACAGTCAGACTTTGATCTTAGGTCTTCATATCATAACCTTGAAAGTTCTCGCTATATTTAGGGATGACGACAAAACTGCCTTTTGCATGGCCTCTAGAACTTGATTCGCCTTACGTCCTACCAGTGATTGAATTGAGGTTTCGGTTTCTCTCGACCAGCCTCCCAACACGTCCATGATGATGTTATGCTGAATCACCTCGTATCCTCTATACTGCTGCTTCAATTCCCACCTTAACGGGCCATACTTCATCGTCTTCTCCTCGCTCTTTTTCTCTCGGTTGCTGATCCAAGGGCAGCTCATCTCTAAGGTCAGCACTTTCTTGTTTGCATGATCCACAACCCTCGCGTCTACACGGTTGGCTCGAACCTCCTGGTGGTCTGCATACACGGGTACATCCCACCATGCTTCCACTTGTTCTGACCTGTACTCCGGCTTGGGCATTACTGGCGAGTACCACGGTGGTACTTCCTCGAGAAGACCCTGGTCATGTAAGATCTCATAAAACAGGACCTTTAGAGCCATGTTGTGTCTGAACAAATACTTGGTCTGAGCTAGCGCACTACACCCGCATTATTATTATTATTATTATTATTATTATTATTATTATTATTATTATTATTATTATTATTATTATTATTATTGCAACATGAAACTGAGTAGAAGCGCCAATACACTAGCCGAATTCTAGAAGTGGAGCAAGCTACATTCACGCCATTAGTTTTTAGCACGACAGGTGGAATGGCAGTGGAATGTGAGCGATATCACAGTAGGCTTGCTGAGTTAGTTGCTGCAAAGAAGGGCAAAAGCTATGTGAATACTATGTCATGGATCAGGGCCTGGGTGTCGTTTGCGTTGCTGAGATCAGCATTACTATGCTTGAGAGGTTTGCGAGCTAAGAGGAGGATCCATTTAGAATTGTTGGACATGGACATGCGAATATTCGGTAAAAGACTGAGGACGATAATTCTATTTCTTACTTTTTATTATTTTCCTTAGTAGATTTCCATATTTTGAACTTGATATCTTACAAATGTAGATCTTATTATCTTACTTTTGCTATATCAATTTTGATTCTAGAGGATTGAACTGTTTATGCAAGAAACACATTTTCTAAGAATTCTGTACTATAGCACTATAATATTATTTTAGTTTTACGGTCAAGTCTGTCACAACAGAAGAAAAGAAAAAATTGATCTTGAAGTAAGTCGATCTTTTAGAACTTATTCTACTAGTATTGGTTGCTTTTATGGAGTTCATCTAAATTAACGAAGTTGTAATGGTGTTTATAAATTGTGACCTCTCATGCGAAAACATTCCGAATGGCTGGCTGTTCTTAAACAGATAGCCGTTCATCAGACGTTCGAACGGACTGGCATGCCGTTCGAACACCTCAAGCTATCCGTTCATAAAAATTCATCATCTGTTCGAACGGCTCAAGCTATCTGTTCAAGAAAACTCATCAGCTGTTCAAATCGCTCAAGCTATCCGTTTGAAAAAAATTATCAGCCGTTTGAATGGCTTGAGCTATCCGTTCCAGAAAATTCATCAGCCATTTGAACGGCTCGAGCTCTCCATTCTAAATAGATCATCAGCCGTTCGAGAAATTCATCAGCCACTCGAACAGCTCAAGCTATCCGTTCGAGAAAGTAATTCATTGACCGTTCGAATGGCTCGAGCAAAAAAAAAAACAGTAATTTTTTTTGGAAGCTGGTACATTTCACAAGCAGTCGTCACATTTCTGTTCTTTGTTTACCTTCGCTCAATAAATCTCATTCCTGTCACAACTTTTCTCGCGAAAAAAAATTAAAAAACACCACTTGTCAAAAATCATGTTTTCTCACTAAAAATTAATTGCAGAGCATATATAAATTTATATTCGTTTGAAAGGTCAAGAATATGACTTTTCCCGGCTATTTTTCTTCGAGGTGAACATAAAACTCAGATTACGAAGTCACACTGAACCCATGCCTTACACAAACTATCTTCAAAACTCTGCCTTCACAGCAAAATATCACTCTCGTGTTGACAACTACCACAAATTGGCATCCTTATCAATCCAGCTTCATCATGTTAAAATTTCAGTAAAATTGAACAAAACCAGAAGAAATTAATTGATCTTTCATATCTCGTTCAATAGCCGAGTTGACTTAGGAAGGGCGGTTGCCCATAGCAACTGAAAACCACACAAAGCACCGTTTTGGTCCAAAAAAATTCAGGATTATTGCTTAGGAACCGAAACTTTCAATGGGAACATCTTTTTTGAACTTTTCTGAGGTGATTTAGGCTAAAAAATTACCTCTGACAGCTACAAAAGAGAACAAATCAAAAACCAGAGCAGACAGCATAATGAGTCAATAATTTATTCATGCATGGGGTTCGGCACAAAATCGAAAATAAAGCTTGTTTCTAGATGATTTAAGCCTTATAAGCCAGCAAATGGTTCAAAATTACTTACTCTAACCTTACAAATGTCCAGACTTCCATTTCCGAAAGATTTGGCCCCAATTTTGGGCAAATAAAATATTTCCTGATGTCCATTCCCAATGTGTGAATCGAGAATGTCTCAAAATAACTTTACAGAATGAGACAGAGATAAAGGCCTTTAACAACAACAGTTTAGCAACAGTACATTTCCTTGCTTGTTTCTGAATTAGAAACTGGGTTTGTTTTGTTTTCTTTTTCGGTGACATGGAGGAAATTTCACTGTTTACAAATTATTATTACCATGTGTCCCAGAGTCCCAGACCCGCAGTGTGGTAGTGGCATGAAATGAGCTTGTTTGAAATGGCTTTTTCTGTCCGGAATGTCCCTTCAGGTTAAAAAAACAACAACAAGTGCATCGTACACAGGATATTTAAGAAGTTAGCTTTTGTAGGCGACTTTCGAGCTTCCTTGATAATCGTATGTTTAGTTCAGCTAGAAGAGGGCTTTTTTTACGGTGGTGACATAAACGCGAGTTCAAGAACAGGGACAGGCTCGTATGCCTTGATATTTTTTCCTGAACGGATAATCAAAGCCGTTCAACAGTTTACTAAAGTCGTTTGAACGGATGGATGTTCCAGCGAACAGGTGAGCATGTCGTTCGAATGGTTAAATGTTTTTAACAAACAAAAGAGCAAGTCGTTTGAACGGTTGGATGTGTTTTCCCTTTATTGAACGGATGATCCAGGTCGTTCAAATGAATGCAAATTTCTTTCAAACGGTTTTCAAACAGCTTCTAAACGGAATTCCGTTCGAAAATGGAAAGCCAATAAAGTGAGTTTTTGCGTGAATGGTCATTAGCCGTTCATCCCTTCGACCTTATCCGTTCCAAAAAATTCAATTGCCGTTCATCTGTTCGACCTCATCCTTCGATAAAATTCATTAGCCATTCATCCCTTCGACCTCGTCTGTTTGAAAATTTCAATAAGCCGTTCATCCTTCGATCTCATCCAATTGAAAATTTTAGTTAGCCATTCATCCTTTTGACCTCATCCATTCGAAAATTTTAATTACCCGTTTTGAATGGCTTGCCTAGCCGTTCGTCACCCGTTCACTTGCCGTTCCGTTCAGTGTTCGAACGGCTACCATTCAGAACGTTTTCACGTGAGGTCACAATTGTTATCATCATCATCATCGTCCAAGTAAATTATTGCCATAGTGATATATCATAAAGCAGAGATGCATTATTACAGTATACTGAAAGTAAACACCACCATATACCTAAGCTGCACCTTTTTGCAAATCAGGGATGCATGTTATCTGTGATAACATTAACACTTCAATGAAAATTTTAGTCTGTATACACCAGTGTAGCAAAACAATAAGAACTTCATAAAACTATATCACAATAATTATGCGTTGATAATTGATTTTGAGAGTTTGGTGGTTCCTAAAAGAGCGATATTTATTCATATTAAGCATAAGCTTACAGAAAACCTTAGTTAAAGAGCTTAATCAGATAGGAAGGTAATTTGACAAGTCACCATTCTATCTGTTTTAAAGCATGCTTAAATAAATTGCTCTGTGTTTTTTTTTTGTGTATCTTCGATGTCATGATCAATCAAGTGTAAACAGCAGTGACATACATGCATACAGTGCTGATGGCCAAGACAGTATTTGGAGTGTTTACATTAACTTTTAATAAAGTTTCTTTCCAATACTATTGTTCCTGAGGTTATGGGGGTGTTCATAATACTTGTGGAAATTGTTGGGGGAGAAGGGGAGGGGCTTATCTTAAATTCCCTCCAGGTGGGAGTATGAATATTTTCTGGAACTATACAATTAATCTGATGACAGTAAAAGTTTTTTCATATTTTATGTTTAAAGGATGAATGTGACCAAAACCAGCAAGATCAGATGAACAATAATCAAGGATTTGGCCTCAAGAAAAAGGGAGCAGGAAAAAGAGAAAGTGCACAAGATACTGGATCTATTTTGAAATTAGCTGCTAATGACAAGTGGGCAACACAAAAATCAAAGCCACAGCAACGAGCAAAAGTTGAAGCAACAAAGTCAGGAGGCAAGTGCTAATCTGAAACTAGAATACCAGAATAAAACTTATTAAACACCCTGCTTGCCAATTTTGGCATAAATTATGCTTGATCTGTTTCTAGTATACAGGTTTTCCACAGAATTTGGTGTGAAGAGTTTGTTGTTGTGATCTTGGATGTCCATAACTTAGTAACAAGGCATTATATCAGATGATGAAAATAAAGTTTCCAGGTCTTTTTGCCAAAATATAGATTGGATGCTGCGGGGTTAAAAATTCATCATAGACAAAATGATGTGTTTTCAGTGGTGATATAGGCATAAAAACGTCTTTGAAATAATCAGTCTCTTCTGAATTTTTGCTTCTGGGGCTGGAAGGCAGCTACTTAATCGCTGATATGGAACACTGTTCCTGTTTTATGCTGAAAATTCTCTTATCATGCAGAGGGACCTGATGTTAGCAAATGACATGCTAGTGAATGTTTAATCCTCAGTGAAAGTTGTGGTTTGTGTTGCGAACATACTCGATTATAAGACACACTCAAAGTTGTAGCAGATTTTGATTAAACAAGAATATTTTCTTTCCAAAATGCCACGCCTTATAGCAATAAAAAATTCAGTAGGTTTGTTTCATTTCAAATAGGGGCTAAATAGTTTTGGATTTACTAGAGGAAAAGTTTTAGATTTATTAAAGGACTGTGTCTGCTTAATCTGGAATCTGTTTTATGTACTTACAAATAATTTATTTACATGGGCTTTTTTTATCTAGTAAATAAGAAGAGTAAAGTAAACAGGAAAAGTTCAGAGATAAGAATTGTCAAGCAACAAAGTAGATCTGCTGTCCACCATGAGGATGAGCCTGACATTACTGATGAAGGGAATGAATCATATTTGGAAGGTAAAAGATGGTCTCCTACACAGATGTTTGTATTGTGTGAGAAGCCTAATGAACATCTTTGTAGGAGAGAGGTAAAATATTGAAGCTGATTTGTAAAATTGACTTTGAATACTTCTGTCCATAAAGTTTAATTTGACTATCATGGCATGTTTTGTTACATAATTTTGATTGACTGACATGCTGTGTAATATACTGCATGTAGTATAGATGCATGGTGAGTTCTAGTCAAGATTCATGATGAATTGGGTTTACACACACATGTATGATATACTCCCATCATAGCCATATATCAGTAAGTTTTACTGCTTGAAGTTTGAATCCTCTATTCAGTTTCTCATCGATTCCTCTCAACCATTACTAATTCATCAAATTGAAACGTCAAGTGAACCCATCACCGTGACAGTGTTTAGATATCTGATCTTAATTAGCATGAATCGTTGCAATTTTCTCCATTTCTCTTTAGTTACAGTTTTGATTGGGAGAAGAGTCATAGGTGATGTAGTTAATGAATACCATTTTTGTAAAAAAAAACCTCTTACGGTCATCAGGTGTGGGGTATGTTATCATTGGGTCAGTGGATGAGCGAGAGTGAGTCAGTGCATTCAATAAGATTTGAAGTGGGTGGCTACCTCAGAACAGCAAACACTGGAGTAATTATGAGAAACCCAAGTGAATTTTTCTCTCTAGAGAATTTTTAAAGGTTATGATCACAAAAAAGGCTGTTTTACCTTTATTGAGGAAAAAAATGTATGCCACAAAGCACTCATCGTTTTGCTGTCAACAAATACAAGAGGCCATGACAGAGTTTATTCTCCATAAAAGTCATGCAGCAATCGCAATTGTTAAGTAGTATAAAAAATTTACTAGTAAGAAAGTTAGTATTATACAGTAAGAAATACGGTCTGTGTTAAGACAAACAATGAAATATGAGGTTACTTTGTGAAACTCTACGCAAAACTGGGCGATAAACTATTTCTTTCTTCATTCCTGTTCACTTTACAGAAGATGCTGTTAACTAACAAAGTGCCAACTATATTTTGTGAAACTGAATGTCACTGATCAGTTATATTTACTATTTCTCGTTGACTTGTGGCCTCTGTTCCAATCAGTCATACTCAAAGTCTAAATCTCCACTTTCCAAATCACTTTCCTCAGGAAGCTTTAAAATTGTAACTTCAGCTGCAACTTCCAAATTTATGTTGTGAAGTTTGTTAGTTTCATCCTGGGTTGAACTGGTCTGGTCTGGCTTAGGTCCGTAGCTGGTTGTGTGACTGTATCATTCTCCCTAATCTCCGCTTGGACAGAAACATCTATCCTCTTAATGGCATTGCAT
Source organism: Platygyra sinensis (assembly GCA_019787425.1). Classification (NCBI taxonomy): domain Eukaryota; kingdom Metazoa; phylum Cnidaria; class Anthozoa; order Scleractinia; family Merulinidae; genus Platygyra; species Platygyra sinensis. Next base: position 78,479 of record JAHPZR010003897.1, read on the forward strand.
TCCTTCCCTCTGAAAATCTTCCTTCATCAGTCAGCTAACCAGTTATTGACTGTTTCTGCAATGAGGTTGTCACACTGACTAGTACACAGTTCAGGTCCATTAATACTCCCATGCATTAGGGAAGAAGGCTAGTCGTTGTTGAGGGAACTTCTCAATTGTGACTTTAAGCGCTTGACCGCTAACACCCCTCTATCAGGACATGCATTTGAGACAGGCAGTGAAACGTAATTTTGCGCTATTTCAAGAACACCAGGAAAAAAGTGGTTATATGAATGCTCCATTGATAACAATGCTGGAGTAGCCATTCAGTTGGGGTGGGGGAGGTGACATTTTTCTTCCGTGGTGGTTTCAACACATACAAAGGAATGTAGCTGTTCAACTGAACCAGATTGGCATTCAACTTCTTCCATTCACAGAGCAATTCTTCCAGCTCTTTCTTGTTCTCTACTGTTACGAAAAATAATTGCGTCACTTGGAAGATTCCTGAGTATGCTAATTTAGTCTTGAATCTTCTTGTATATTTAATTAGTATCATATCACGGTGATTCAGCAATTCTTTTTTAAGTCGTTTACAAATGATGCTGTAGATAGATTTTTATTGTAATGTTACTTTATTTAGTAGAGCCGGAAAGTTCTAGAACCTTATGCTGTAAAGTATATAAGCAGATCGGTGTAGGTTTTAAGTGTTTTTCCCAGGAGATTGTTTAGAGAGAGATTGTTGAAGGGTGACAAAGGTCGCGTGTGAAGTGTCGACAGACCTGTCATTTTTGTTGAAATGTAACAGAGAGGTCACGTGGATATCTGGCAGAAGCTGTGTTTATACAAAAGTGACAGAAGTCGAAGCATAGTTTACAAGCCTAGCGTGTGCTTGTTGTGAAGTCTTGTGTGGAATTACTGCGTTTGTGTGAAATAAATAACCTCGTTGCTGTTCCGACAACCCTGCGTTCTGATTAGACCACAAACTACTTACCACTTCAAACATTGAACTCGCAACATCTACACACCGGTAGAAGTGACCAACTAAAATCTTGATGTCAGCAGTTCCATACACATTAAATGACTCACCTGACTTCTCAGGCAGTCCTAGGGGATCAAATGTCCTGAATGCTGTCAACTCTGGAAGGCTGTTACTGAATTGGCTATTAATGTTCTTCACCAGTGAACTTGTACGGATTGTTGAAGTTGACTAGCTTTCTTTCAGCATCATCATTTATCTCGCATTCAGCAAATCTGCCATTGAGGTCTTTTTGAAGTTGTTTCAGGGGTTTTTGTTGATCAGCAACATCTTGAATGCCATTAATGGTAAACTCTACTGCTGGCTCAATCACTGCAAAAGATATGTTTCCACCTTGGAAGGCTTTACTAATTATGAAAGAGGTGGAATAGAATATAAACAGTCCCAAGGAACTTAACATTGGCTACTTGTTGCTGAAGACCAGTTGCTTGAGCATCACCTTTTTATTTAAGGAATCTTAGGGTCTGTGTAAGAGGCATAAAATCTTCAAAAACACCTCAAATGGCTTTTTCTGTGGACAACCATAGGGTTCTACATGCTTTTGAGAACTTCTTTGCGATGTTCCCATTGCGTTCTTCTGAAAGAGTCATCGCTTTTAACTCTTTGACTGCTTTGGTATATGCAGCTGTTTTCTTTGCAGAATTCCTGAGGAATGACCAGAGCTGTACCAATATTCTCTCTACAGTTTTTATGTAGGAGACCTTGTCATTGGCACCAGGACGTGCTAATGCCAATCTGTGGCATGTGCAATGAACATTTAGCATAACCTTTGACTCTTTATGGAGTAAGGCGACCATGCCATTTCACTTAACAGTCATAACACTAACACCATCCAATGAAAGAGAGGTGAGTTCCTTTAAGGTGGCCAAACACAATTTTCAAGTGCCTATGCCTAATTCATCATTACTTTTAAACTATTTATGCTTTGGTGCCCGTTTTTTTGCAAGAGTCAAGATTACACATAGAAGTATTTATTCTTGCATTTATGCTAGGGTGTGTGCTGTTGCCATGGCAATGGGGCTGGTTTAAAACAAGACTTAAAAAATGGTTTTTGTTTATTTAAAAAAAATCCAGTCATTAGATTATTTTCATCTTTTGCCCACTATGAATTGACATTGAATCCCACTGTTCTAATTAATTTTGACATACATGTAGGCGATTTTCGTAATTCACTGTAATCATTTTCTGTGTAATTAAAAATTCCCTATGTCAAAATTCAGATTTTTCATGATAAATCATTCCAGCAGTTTCTGAACTATTTTTTTGCCAAATTTCTTGAAATTCTAATGACTAGATCATTAGAAATCGGCAAGTTTCTGCCAATGCAATTGGTCTCAATTTTTCAAGCAACTGCATGTGTGGCATTTAACTGGATTCTTTGCATCGCTACCTTTTCTAACATATCTTTGTAATAAAAGACTAAAGCTATCAGTATGCTGTGTTATGGAGAAAGATAACACAGATAGTGCGAGTGTTGACAAAATAAAATGATCACTCTGTTGACGGCATGTTTGTTTTTTGAAATCCTTGTGCGCGCACTGAATTGCATTATCAAAAGCATGCACGAAAACTGTGTTTGGCCACCTTAACTCCACTTGTGATTCGTTAAGTTGCCTGGTTAAAACGGTTTTAATGGCTTCAGCATTAGGAGACGTAGAATGTTCCAAAACATCATCTATTGCAAGAAATTCTGTACTAGCTTTCCCAGTCTAATGGTGAACAAATTTCAGAAAAGTTACGAGTTGTTCCTTGCATGAAATGTCACAAACGTTGTCACAAAGTAAATCAAAGCAGTTGGACTGTCATGCCCTCTTACAGACATTTTCTTTGATCATTTTCCCCAGCCAGAGAAACATTTCTCTGACTGAACCACCGGAACCATGCTTAAAGGACTTAATCCGTTACTCCTAGGTCTGCTACCGACTGCAGCAGATGTACAAATTTACAGTTTGCAAGTTCTTCCTTTCTGACTTCCTCCCTGATGCTGAAACACACATACCCTACTCAGAAGCTTAGCCTTCATGGGTGCTAAATGCTGTTGATGGCTTGCATGTTCTTCAACCGTTTTCCACTTATATCTTACGGAAGGCTCAGCGTTGAACTTCTTCTTCTTGGATTGATAGTGTCATGTTTTCGGCATATGATGCAGAACATTCCTTTCCCTTCTGCAAAGTGGAGCCAATGATAGCAGTTTTTTCACAGTAGGAAAGGGTTGTGTCCGAGATCCACTGATGCTTGATGCTGTGGACTTAAGCATCAGCAGGGAGGGATTCAATTAAAAACTTTTTAATCTCATCTGCTGGAACTGGATTTGCTTTGGACGACCCTCAACCACCTACATTGACTGCTGTTTCATTCATTCCCACAGACGTTGTGTCTCCTGGCCCACATTACAAAGATGTTGTAACTGTACTTCCAGTCTCCGTAGTGAGATAGCATGTGGTTTGTTCAGTTCCTGTGTTTGTTATTTCAATTTTCTTAGCATTTCAAGCATCTCCCAACTCAAAAAGCCCTGTTTGGCAAACATGGTTCCCCAAAGACTTCTCTGTTATGTCTATGTTGATCTGGTGTACAAGTACATATATATTATTTGCCGGCTGGGAGGTCTGTATAGTGAAAAGCTGTTACCGAGGTCTTGAAAATTAATGCTCCCCTTGGCCTGCAGCCTCAGTCACCATTTTCAAGCCCGAGGTCGTAGTTTTTCACTCTACAGACTAACCCTAAGCTGGCCAATAACTTGTGTATTTTTTCCGGCAATCATGACAACTTCACGCCGCTTTAAGTGTGTACCCCAAATTCTGGGGTCATTGAGCATTCATATATTCACGCTATTGTTCTTACTCATCACTTATTCATAACGATGTTCTGCCGACAACACGGCATGTTTCCGAAGAGCGCAAGCTCTTTGATGTTGGTGAGATATTTTTCTTTTGTTAACAGAGAAGAAATTAAACCCTGGGGACTACGATAATGTCTGCTTGACTGATTTTAAATTCATAGAATGTGTTCTTGTCAACTTCAAACTTGAACCAGATATCTTTATTGACGAAGGGAGGTTTTTGTCAATTACCACCAAACGACCAGACACATCGGTCAATATTTACGCTCTCGGCGAAATAACCAAAATCGCGTTCGAGTGAACAATTTTTTGAAGGCCGTAAAGAGTAAAGGTGGAAAATTCTACATAATCGCCTTTTTAACTTTTCTGAGTCAACATTTCGATCAAGAGAGGGTTTCTTTTTCCAAAACACGGGAGCGCACGCGAATTGAATTTATGACCGCGGAGTATATTTACCTTCGTACAAAGCAGCAGTTACAGAACTTGCTGCGTGTGGCAATGCGACTTCGGTGTGAAACATTTTTATTTGCTGATCTTTTCTTACCTTATTTCGTTTCTCGTTGCCTTTGCTTTCACATTCCCTGTGTAAAATCTTTTCTACTGAGGTGCACTCACTCGAATCAAAACAAAACAAATATATACACGATAAAAAAAAGCCTCAATTGATTGTTTATCGTAAAATAAAAACTTAACAAGTTACACGCGGCGATTGTCGAAATTTCCACTTATGAGTGGGGTTAAACGTGGCTGCATGGAGTAAAATTATAACACTCGCTGAGTTTTTTGGGAAAAATATAAAAAAATACAAAAACTAATAACAAGTTACACGCCGCAATTGTCGGAATTTCCACTTACGCGCGGGGTTAACGTGGCTTCATGAAGGAAAATGATAAAACTCGCTGAGTTTTTGATTAAAAAAATACAAATCAAGGATTTTTAATTGAACTTTCTTTATTGAGTAAAGAAAGAAAAAGTCATCAAATACATATTCTGGGAGGAACAGATAACATGAAACATGACACTGCTGTGAATAAAACTTGCCGGCGGCTTTAAATCGAGCACTCAGTCGGCTTCAAAACAAAAGAATCCTCATTAAATCTCTCCTTAGAGCTCCTCGAAAGCGTCTTATTAAAAAGTTGTGGTCAAAGGAAAAGTTCAAATCCATTACGTGATCTGGGCATTCACCACGCATCGGAACGTGTTCACGCATAAATTAACTATGGCCGCCGCTCTACGAAAAAATCTAATTTTGGCGTTCCGTGACCAAAACAGCTCGTTCAAGATCTCTTTTTAAAGCTCTCGATATGATCTGTATTCAAAAATACACAAGCTTAAGCTTACAAAATTTGAAAATACGTTGCGAAGAAGCCAAATCTATAAAATGTCTGCGGTGATTACTTCGGATTACTTCATAATCATTCACACGTCGCGAACAAAAGGATACGTTCACAAGTCAGTTCGCCCATGGGCCCTTAATTGCAGCATTGTTCCAGTCTTTTGAAGTCTCCTTGAGGTCTCCCTCCAAAATATCTCACCTTTTTCAAACCGAATAAAACCGAAGTTATTCGAGACGCTTTCGGATGCTACCGAAAGCAATGCCCAAAGGAATAAACTGAGCCTTCATGCTACAACATCCAGCAGTGTAAGCCATTTCAGAAAGACACATTTAAAGCGGCGTGAAGTTGTAATGATAAATTGGCTTACAAGTAGGTTTATGCAACTCTGTCATTGATTCGGCCAGGCTTACATCCCATCTACAAACATCTACAAACAATCGTAAAAATATCGCTAGTTTCTGGCTGTTTGCTATGAGCATTGCATGACCTTAAAACATTTTAGGTGATAAGAATTGAGACAAGATTAAATCTCTATTTTTAATTTTGAGAGGTCTGATTTTTCATGGTCTGAGTTCTCCAGATAACATGCAAGTGAAAAACTGCAGAAACTTACTTCCTGGCAACCTTGTTTACATATTAAACATCTATCATATTCCAGATTCTTGACTTTATTTATTGAATGGTTGTAATTTTTTGTTTTGATGACATGAATATTAGGATAGCCTGCATAGCTGGCAGTGTGGCAACTCCCCCGCCAAAACTTTACACAGCTCACCTAAAATAGCAGCAGCTACACAAGCTAGAATAAGAAACCATAAAGACAGTATCAAGTTTGTATAAAAGATGACAATAAAAGGGCACAGTATGTATATCATAATATTCCAAGTGACTTTGTACCTAATTCTCTTTCCTTAAACAGTTTATATTTTTGTATGTGTTGTAGACTACAGTAACTATCAGTAGATTGTAAATTGCAGTAGCATGAAGCATGTGAAAAACAGGATTTATCGAATCATGAAAAATCATCTAGACTCTCTAATGTTCACTTGAGTAAAAATGTGTCTGTTAACCTGTTGCCATGGGTTCTCTAATGTATTTGTCATTTTGGTTTTTGTTCTTACATTCTAGAGAGCTATGCTGAAGAGGCTAGTGCTGTTCTTAAAAGTTCTACAACAGTTTCTAAAGTAAGTAATGCATACAGAAGACAAAGTGCAATCAAGGAGAACAACACTGCGAGGCTTCATAAAGGGTGGGTTGGGGGGCTGCCTGCCTCTAAAGCGATATGGCACCTAAGTCTAAACTTTAATACAAGCATCAAGAGTTTCCCGCTTCCGGTTTTTAGGCAATGCATCATGGGATAGGCGCTCCAGAAAAGTGAGCACCAACCTAATCTCCGCCATTACTGAATATTTGTTTCAGCTTTGCGTCTCTTTACCTTTTATCTTGTCTTATTTCTCTGTATTTAATTCATCTTCTACCAATCCTAATCAACTACATACGTCTGAAGTTTCAAGTGACGGTTTCCGGTCAATTTTGAGGAAAAATTACATTTAAAGTCATGATTTCAGACCAAGAATTTCTGACCGGCTGCAATGAGTTCTGAGGAGTCAAAGGCAGCTTGAGCTCTCACTTACAGTGCAGTGACCTCTTGGCGTTCTGACGCTCTGAAGCTTTATTGCTGTCAACGGGGCTTGAACGTTTCAGGAAGCAAGCAAGAACTGGTTGCTCGTGTGTTTGCAACTTCGGAAATGGGAATTCCTGTCCTACCGACTGCTGAAGAAAGGATTGCAACCACTGCGAACGAGAAAGCTCAATTGTTAGATTTTGGAAATGGATCTTCTTTGCCAGATCCTTCTACTTTGAAAGACTGGCTTCGTGAAAGTGACGTTATAACATCCTGGCCAGCGATTTTTCTTAGCAACATTACTGTGTTTCTCAAGGATGATCACCCTGGGAAGGATGTGGCTTTACATGAGCGTGTTCTCAATGAATATAAAGAAGGCAAGGCATATCGTCTCTATGAATTTACTGGCACCCCATATCAACTGCATCGGAGTTCTGTTTCCAGGAAGCCAACTGTACGTACACGATGAAAATAGGAGACACACCTCACACAGCCTGGATCGCTGCTGACAAGAAATGTGGGAAGATTGTCAATGCTTATTGCACATGTGTGTCTGGGTAATTAATTTGCTTTGCTTAGTGCAGTGCAATGTTCATCACCTGATTTTTGCAATATTATATGTTTAGACTAATTTCACTCCCATGATTATATTTTCTTCTGTATATTTCCATATGATGGCGCTTAAAGATGCAGTGCCTGACTCAATCAAGTTTTGCGATGCTGCAAAATACTGAGCACATGGAAGAAATATGTGACCTCTCACGCGAAAACGTTCCTTACAGTATCCGTTCGAACGGCTGAACGGACAGCAAGCAAACCGATAAGAAATGGCTAGACAAGCCGTTCGGAACGGATCAGTTGGACGGATGAACGGATGCAAATTTTTTTCGAACAGTTAAGTCGAACGGCTGAACGGATGTTCCTTTTTTGAACGGTTAAGTTGAACAGATGAACAGATGCAATTTTTTTTCGAACGCATACAATCGAACGGCTAGACGGCAGAAGCAAAAAGAAGTGATAAATACTATTCTGTGACACACCAAAAGGGCTCAGTCAAAACAATAAAACACAAGTGCGTACTAGATAGGCTGTAGCGACCACATGCACGTTTTGTACGTAGAGATTCGTAGAATTCCACTTCAAAATATACCGTAAACACCGGCGTATAAGCTGCACTTGCAGATAAGCCGCACCCCAAGTTTGGGAACTCAAAATTTGGAAAGAAATTAAAATGAATTGAAAGTGCAGTCTTAAGAAAGATGTCAGTTATGTACATTCATTGTTTCCTCTGAAAGTTTCTAATTGAATGGGCCAACTCGCGCATTAACTAACGTTTAAGGTAATTCCCCTGAAATAAAACTGACAATAGATTTTCGTTCAAACTTTGCCCACTGAATATTTATCATATGAGAACTTCAATTTTGAAATAAAAAAGGGGGGTGCCCATACTCATTAAGGGGCACTGGGGCATTGAAAATGACCCATTTTGGCATTATTTAACCCTTATTACAAGAACGCATTCCCAGTAATAATTGTAAATTTTTGTGACCGAGACTCATGAGAACACACATTAAACTGGAGTCAATGCGTTCTATCGGACACAAATAAACTTTTTAAGTTTGATTTACACAGAAAGCTGAATCCTTGATTAAAATTTCAACCAAATTTCTTGACATGGTTACCATAGGGCAAAATAGAAAAGACCACAGTTTACTTGCTATTTTCGCTATTTATTCAATTTTCAGCAATAGAAATCAGATCAGTCTTTCCTCAAGCAAAGTTTATGATAAGTTGATTACAATGACTGAAAAAAAAATTGGGGTGCCCATGCTCGTTGGTGAGCTATAGCCATTTTTCAACTGAAACAGCTCAATATCAAGGCAAATCCGCCATGTTTTCAGTGTGCACGTGCACGAGAGCGCGCTAAATGACGCCATAAATTATCCGCAGAAAGGATGCGCAGTGCAATTGTGAGAAATAACCTTAAACAGAGAATACTAAAACTCTTACCTATACACCGAATTCATAATGGCGGACGGCTCGGGTAAGCCTCGGTAAGAGAACATAGAAACGAGGTGGGTGAGGATAGAAAACTCAAATAAATATGGCGACACCCAGAAAAAAACATGTTTACAGAGCCGGTTTTACTCACGGAAAATTATATTCCTGGAGCTAGTCTTCATGGAAGAAGGCCAGCAGAGATAAAAAAAGCCGATCTTTTGTTTTGGCTGCGATGTAGAGGTGATTCATGTAAAGGAATGACCGTAAAAGCACAATTAGTAAAGCGGTATGTTTGTATCCAATTTTTCATGTTTCACAAGAAGAGATTAAATCCCTTATTTTTTTTCACTAGAAAACAAATCCTTTGAAACAAAATTTAATATTTTGAGGCTTAAATCTCGCCGCTGTACGAAAGGTTGCTGTGATATACTGGCGAATTACAATGCAAACATTTCAAAGTAGTGTGAAAAGTGTTATACAGTATTGTGCAAAAGTAATGCAACCGATAATCGACGAATATCGCGATATATCGGTGATATTTAATGAGAATTTACCTTAAATGATATATCGAACGATATATCATTAGAGCTATTGTTTTATTTCTTGACGAGATATCGTTTCCTGTCAGCAATATATCGTTTCCACTTTGCGATATATCGTTTCTGCTTCGCGATATATCATTTCTGCTTTGCGATATATCATTTCTGCTTAGTGAGATATCGTTCCAGTTTATCGTCCTGGCATTGTGAAATACACAAACAGTTCTCCAAAAATCATTTACGATAATGACAAATCCTCTTCATTTTTAAGTCAGCTTTTTGAGATGGCGAGTAGCAAGTTAAATGTTTTCAATGTTAATTAAAGGAACTATTGAACCTACCTGCCTTGGTTCCATGAAAAAATCCACTCTGTAACACGTGAAATCCTATTACAAATTAGAAGTGTAGGTGGGCACGATAGTCAAAAGCCAGTTCGCTCCATAATCAAAGACACTTTGCTCCATACAGAAGTTACTTCGCTCCATGATTTTCACCCAGAAATTGAATCCCCCGGCTTCCAAATCAAACACCAGATAAAGTGGAAGGTTGATACTTCTTCTTGAGGCATTCAATTTGAAGATCCATTTAAAATCCAAGAGCAAACTGCCAAATAGTTTTTGAGAAATGCAGCTTTCAAAGCAACCAGTATCTGCAAGAGCAACAGTCGTGCTGTTTGCATCGCCCTGATTGGATGCGTTTGTTAGTATCATCCAACCAGTGTGGAGTAACAGCATGACTGCGGATGAGCTTGCAGAATGTCACAAAAAAAGTTGTTCAAATGGCAAGTTAACGCAAAACGATTTTCAAAGAGCATTTAAACGTCTAACAAGCAGTTTTGTCAGTTTGATGGAGGAGCATTTCAGTTAACATCAAATGAAGGGGTGAGTGGAATAAAGCCCTAAGTGACTTCTGGAAAATTTTGAGGTGGCTAGGATTGAAATACCTACCAGCAATTTTTCACAGTTTACTCTGGTTTTAGTTATTGTTTCAAAAGAACCAGTAGTTATTACTAGTTCTTTTTGGACAATAATGAAGACAAGAGTAAACTGTAACAAGTGCTTGTGGGCATTTCAATCCTGTTTGTCTCAACATTTTCCAAAAGTCACTTAGGGCTTTATTCCACTCACCCCTTCAAATGAAAACAGCATGGTACAAAATCTCTTGTTGTCATAAGGTATTAAATCATGACATGCTGCGGTCCAAGCCAATGGCTGTGACTGCTCAATGAAAGGTTTTCGTGTGAGTGAACAGTTTGTTGTGTCGACCTCAGTACGTTTTTCAAAACAGAAGTTTTTAAGCACATTAGCCTTTGGAGCATGGAGAGCTTTTTGAAAGCAAAATTTTGGTCTTTGTTCAACCCCTTATTACTCGACTGTGTCCATTACATGTACACAGACACGGATTCATCATACACAATCGCTTCACTACGATAAATCGTTGAAGCAAAGTTCACTTCAACATACATTGTATCGTTACAACGAACTTCGCTGCAACGATATATCGTGGCGATATATCGTTTTGCTTTGCGAGATATCGTTGCAACAAAGTCTCGCTAGAATGATATCTTCGGCGAGATATTGCGAAGATTGTACCGATATCTCGCTGATTTATCGTTTTGATGTTCACCAATCCGTGCGATGTTTCCTTGATATATCGGCGATAAATCACGAGAACGAAGCACGATATTTGTCGATTATCGTTTGCATTACTTTTGGACAGTACTGTATCTAGTATCAGAGTTGAGGAGTACATTGCAAGTGGCAAGGATAAAATTATAGTCGACCCTGATCCAAACAAGATCTACACGAAGCAAAAAGCCAGGGAATGCTCTATCTCCCTTCCAGGATCTTCATCCCACAGTAAGAAAGTTATTGAAATTGAATACCAAACTACTGACTGGGGGAAAACTCTTGAAAAGTTGCCTTTGTTTACCAAAGCGGAAATGAAAAAGCACATAGAAAACTGTTCTGGTAAAAGGATGGGAAGTCTGGACAACCATTCTGTTCCTACAAGTTTGAAACGTGGAAAGACTTTTCTGCAAGATGAACATTTAAAGGATATTGAAGCAAATAATGATGAAAACTATTTTTACTTTGTAAGTGTTATCACAGCTATAAAAAACATGAAGTTTCTCATACTATACAAGTTGCCCTTTGCATTATATCTGCACAAGTAATGCATGCTACTTGCACATGTCCTGCAGGAAAAGTTGGTTATTGTAATCACACTAGCTCTCATCTTGAAAATTTGTACTGAAATAGACCCTATGCAAAAATGGCTACCTTAAAATTATTCTTTTGTTTGTATTCAAGACAGCTAACCTCGTTCGGGATAATAAATTCTTTACAATTTTTGTCTCAAAAGCGAGGTTAGTGAGGCTATTTTAAATACGAACAAAAGAGTAATATAAAGGCAGCCATATTTGCATAGGGTCTATACTCACTGTTTGAGAGCAAAACAACTGAAGATCTCAATGATGAATTAGATGAAAATCCTTCTCTGGCATGTACATCAACTTTGCAAAGGCAGAGGTGATTCAATTCACCCCCAGCCAGTGATGGATTTAGTTGTAACAAAAATCAAGCCTGATGATAAGCAGTCTGGCAAGGCAATTTGTTGTCAACTTTATAAGGCCAGAAAAAAGACAAAAATTGATATTACAGAGGAAGAGAAGTTTAAAAATGAGGTTGCAGCCATAAATCCTAATATGGGAATTGCCACTCTGGCCTCAAATACACCAAACCGTATGGTACAAACCAAATTTGGTAGTAGTCCTGTTGGTTCTACAAACAGTTATCAATTGTCTTATAGAGAGTCTAACTTTCCCGTGTATGTCAGTATAAGTGCAGTTACAAGATGCCCTGATCCAAATTTTGACATAAACAGCTACCCACGATTTCCTTTGAAAGGTACTACAGCTAGAGTTTATCCAGACACTCTCTCTAGTGAAGAAAGAACATTTTTATATTCACTCGAGGTTGATGAAGATACACTAAACAAAATTGAAGCAGAACCAAAACTCTTCTTAAGGTGTTCATCTTTCAAATGAAGCGAACAGACCTTTGTGGAATCCATAACGGAGAAGTGTTTTCCCAGCTCTCTTAGTATCGCGTGTAGCCATTGCTCCCTCCAATAGTTCTCGGTTGGAATACTAAAAAATCCAACTTTCTCGCCGTTTGGACCGGTGGATCCTTTTTGATCGCAAACTGGAACACAACAAAATCGATTCTGTGCCAATTGACTTTTATTCATAGCAAAAAAGGAAACTAACTTTAACAAAATCACCTTTGACTCACCTCATTTGCCGTACGCTCTTCTGCAAGTTTTCGACTCTATCCTCACCCGCCTCGTTTTCATGTTCTCGTACCGAGGCCTACCCGAGCCCTCCGCATTATGAATTCGGTGTATAATTTTAGCTCTGACATGGTATGAAAATCCGACTTAGACATAAATTTGATCTTTCTCTGGTATTTTTAATCCATTATTTTTCATTGTGTCACGCGTTTTCAATAGAATTTACATACAACAAACCTGAAAGACCACTGAGACCTATCACAAGCAGCATAGGTAGCCCCACGTACGCTGTATCCAAACATCTTGTTTCCATTCTGTCCCCTCTTCGGAGAAACCGTTTCTGTGTCAAAAACAGCTCAGAATTTGCTCAAGAGATCCAGCAACATACTGTCGCCAGTGACGAAATCATGGTCTCTTTTGACGGTAAATCTTTATTCACTTCCATTCCCGTGGATCTAGCTCTAACCATCGCCAACGAGAGGCTCCAAAAAGATCAGGATTTAGCGGAAGGTACAAATATGTCTATCAGCAACATCATGAGGTTATTAGAATTTGTTCTCAACCACAACTACTTCAAACACGACGCCATCCATTACAAACAAATCTTTGGATGCGCAATGGGCTCCCCGATCAGTCCCGTCATAGCAGACCTCGTAATGGAAGAGATTGAGGAAACTGCAATCGCCACAGCTCCCCACCCCCCTAAATGGTGGTTCCGTTACGTCGACAATAGTCACACGTGTCTTAAAAAGGACCAAGTGGATGAGTTTCACCAACATGTCAATTCAATTAACCCCTCCATACAGTTCACCCTAGAACTTGAGGACACCAAGGGACAGGGACTACCTTTTCTAGACACCATCACCACAAGGAGGGGCACGCAGCTTGAAGTGAATGTCTACAGAAAGCCAACCCACACAGACCACTATCTCGATTTCAATTCTCACCACCCTATGTGCCATAAGACATCTGTAGTCAGTACCTTGCTACGCAGGGCGCAGAACATACCATCAACACAAAAGGGGAAACGCGACAAAACGAAGCGAGTCAAAGTGGTTCTGCGAGACAATAATTATCCATCTTTCTTCATCAGTAGCTGTGAAAGATCGCTGTCGAAACTCCCTACCGATCTACCGTCCAATGGCTTTGTGGTGCTACCCTATGTGCAGGGCATTTTGGAAAGGATCAGTCAAATATTGAAGCAGCAACAAATCAAAGTCGCCTTCAAACCATTGAGAACTTTGAACAGTTTGTTTCCGCAACCGAAAGCCCAAGAAAGGGTTGACAGGCCACAGTCTGGCACAGTGTACAAAATCTGTTGCACCAACTGCAGTTTTGTATACTACGGTCAGACTGAACGATCTCTTAAAACTCGGATTGCGGAACACAAAAGGGCTGTTTCCATGTTTGACCACAACTCTAAGATCTCCTGGCATGTCCATGAAAACAACCACGAAATGAATTTTGGAAATGTCAGAGTTGTTGGACATGAGGGTAACTACAGTACCGCTCAGAACTAAACGAACATCGAACGCGCGTTCTTAACGCGAAGGGTTAAACGCGCGCACGCGTTTTGCTGCGTTAGACTGCGTTTCAACTTCGCGTTATAACGCGTTGAAGTAAACGCATTAGTATGTATGAGCTTGGTTATTGTTTGCTTCTTTTGTTACTGTGTGAAAGGAAGTTAACGATCTTTCCTAAAGGTAACATTCGGTATGAACATGATTTGTTTTCAAGGAGCAGACAAGTTTTAATTCTTTCGTACCGGCTGAATATAGCGACGGTTACTTTCAGACCATTTTGTTTTGTTTGTTTGGATTCATTCAACTTACGAATGAAATGATTTGCATTTCGAAAAATCAACAGATAAAGATAACGGGTTTTCAATTGACGCCGTGAAAAAAACCAACAGACAACATCGTGAGATTTTATATTTCTTCAAGATCTGATCGTTATCGCGTCTAGACACCTGGCAGCCGGGAAGTATTTTCAAAAACTTACATATCCAGCAGTCTGATAGAATTTTAACACAAAAAGTAATCCAATTCTTCTTGGAATAGTAGATATTTGTTTAGAAATGTCAAGCGATTTTTATCTACATGTAAATGCCCGGCAGCCGGGTAAGGTCTTACTAGTAAATGAACTAAATGGGCGGCAGTCTGAAATTTTCACAGAATTTCCGCTGAAAATTCTTTCAAACTTTTTGATGGCCTTTGATGATTTTTTAGAAATGTAGACGTAAAGCGATTCGAAAAATTATGTTCGTTCGCAAGATGACGAAATATTCGAGCGTGGGCATACTATAAAATCGGCACGTGCTTGACACTTGGAAAAATTTATGCGTACATCGGCAGTTAAGATATTTATCGAACTGCGACAAACAGCTTCATTCAAACCTGATGAGAAGATTCGAGGTTTCTTTAGAATAGCCAAGCGATTCTAAAAGTTATTGTGGATTTGTAGTAGAAGAATTTTCCAAGGTTGTTCATACCATAAAATCGCAAGGGTCTTTATCCGACTGCCGGTCACGTCCTCAAAAAAACTATTAAAATGCCCGGCAGTCAAATTGTCCACCGAATTTCCACAGAGAGTCTCCACGAAACGTATTGAGAGTATTTGATGTTTGTTCGGAAATGCAAAGCGATTGTACGCAATATTTTGGATTTGCAGTAGAGGAATTCGCAGGAATTACAGGTGTATCCGAGCTTTTTAACTGCTGGGCATTTTGTCTTCTTGAGACCGTGACCAGCCGATCACGCAAGAATCGTGAACGTGGCGATGTTCGGAGAATTTGTCCACCACAAATCCAAAATAATTTTTACAGTCGCGTTGTATTCCAAACAAGTATCAGATACTCTCAAAACATTTCGACGACGCTTTCTGTGGGAATTCGGTCACGGTTGTTCAAAAAAGTTGACACGATGTTTGTTTAATTCACACAACGTTGCTTCAAGTTTGACTCCCGTGGAGAAAGGAAACATCATGGTATCAAATATCGCTGTGCAGTGGCCATCATAATTTTCATTCAACGGGCTGCTTTTATTGCTTGAACTGAATGAAACTGATCGCCATTCATTAAGCGTTAACTTAAATTCTTTGGTGATTTACCTTAGAAGGTATAAGTAGGTTTTTTCCTCCTTGCGTAATTTACAGACTTTCTCCAGTTATGTCGCTTATCAGGCGCCGGGTTAATTGCAGTCGTCTGGCTTTCAATCTGTTGTTCATTTTGTCGCGATTTGCATATTTCCTAGCACTTCTCTATGTGATTACTTCCATCCGATACAGCGAAATTTTTGCCGAGTATGAATGCCATGATGGGTTTGAGAACAGAGTTACATTTTCACAAGGCAACTTTAAATGACATGAGAAGGATTTTTCCTAGGTCGGTTATCAGGCGCCGGGTTAACCGGTTAAAGTGAAATCGTCTAGCTTTCGATCTGTTGTTAATTTTGTCGCGATTTGCATATCCCCTATCATTACTGCCATCCGATACAGCGAAATTTTCGCTGACTATGGATGCCACAATGGGTTTGAGAACAGAATTACGTTTTCACAAGGCAGAGATGTTTTTTTACGGCAGAAGACGGTTTTGTCTTTCTGCGGTAAGCGGAATAATCAACAAGGTGAACCAACAATAATTCGAAGATTAAAACTTGTGCCGCGTAATGCGGCAACATCATTAGGCGCCTTATTTCAGTGGTAGCGTTACAAAGCGGTTCTTCGAAAGGTCAAATTTTTCACTGCGCTTGTAATTCGCTGTGTTTTCATTTGAATTTCGCTTTTGCATGGATTTACAAATCATTCATTTGTTTTGAACTGCAAGTCGTGCTTTGTTCGCCATAACAAAGCATCACAAAAGGAATATTGGTTATGAATAACAAAGGCTAACGCGTTGGCAAAAACGCGTGGCCTTTTGCGTTGGCAATAACGCGTTGGCCATTTTAACGCGTTAGGGGTTCGTTGAGTACACGCGTTTTAGGTTCGCTTAGTTCTGAGCGGTACTGTATCACGAGCAACTTTTCTTGGAAGCCTGGTTTTCAGTACAAGATCCGCAATCCAGAAATGACCACATCACCATCCCAGAGGTCTACAAATCTCTGGCTTGTGGATAAGTCTCACGCTATGTTTTCAAGAAACTTCACTCGTTTTTTTCCTCAGCGCGCGCTTGACAGGCTGTTATTTGAATCACGCGTACTAACATTTCAACTGATGAAGGCTTAAGCACCAGCCGAAACGTCTTGAACGAAACATCAAAAAATATTCAGTGTCAAACCATTATCTCACTATGTTAGCTCCTGACTACCACTACTATATTTTTAAACACATGAATGCTTCAGTTTCAGTTTGTTCGTTCGTAGCTTAGTAACCAGGTAATTGATCAGAAGTTGGGAATACTGGGAACGATGCAGTTTACCACACGTATTTTCGCTCGCTCGTTGAGGGATTGATTTCTGTCGAAGTGAGCGGCCATGGGCGGCAATGTGAACAACTTTCTGATGGAAAGAGATTCCCTGCCGAGTGACATTCAGCTGCTCAAGAAAGGCAACGTTAAACCGGTTAATATGAACAAAAATGGCTCTTTTAGCCATAGGAGCCACCAAACTCGCAAAAGCAATCGTACTGTGGTATAGTCTTGTGGAGTTCTTATCATTTTGCTACACAGGTGGCCTATTGAGATTGTAAAATTTTTGCTGAAAAAGTGTTCATTTATGCAAATTTATGGCATGGTCTTCAGATGTTCTCGCAGATAAGCCGCATCCTCAATTTGATACGAAATTTTGAGCGAAAAGGTGCGGCTTATACGCCGGTGTTTACGGTAATATTATTTTAAGCTTGTTTTGATTGTAGAATGTTTTCGTAGGGGAAGAGTTTGAAAGCAAGTGAAGGTTGTACAAATTCTCATGACTGAAGCCGTTTTCTCGGAATATTTGAAGCAATTCCTGGAACTTTAAAACACTTTCAAACCCTTTAGAATGTGGAAACACTTTGGAAACATCATTAGAAATTGCAGCTTTCGAAGCGACCAGCATCCCTGGCAGGGATTTTGTGTGCTAAGCAGCATCAGTCACGGTGTTTGCTCCACCCTGATTGGATGCATTCTTTAGCATCATCCAATCAGCGTGGAATAACAGCGTGACTGCAGATGAGCTTTCAGAATGCCACAAACGCAAGTTGTTCAAACGGTAAAACGTACAGTGTGTAAAGCAATTTTCAAGGAACCTTTAAACATCTAACAAGCAGTTTCCTCAGTTTGACAGAGGGACGTTTCAGTGAACAGCGTGGTACAAAATATCTTGTTGTCATGAATTAATTGTGATGTGATGTGGCCGCAGTCAACAGCCATGAGTACTCAACAAAAGGTTTCCCGCTCGAGTGAACAGTTTATTGTGTCGACCTCTTGCCTCTGTACGTTTTTTAAAACAGAAAACTTTTTAAGCTCATTAGCCTTTGGCAAAATACTCTAATCTAGCTCTAATCTAGCTCGTGTTGACTCATCCCTCTACAATGCTTCCGAAATGACATAAACACATCTTCCCCTTTTTGCAGCCCTTCACTTTCCAATTGCAGTGGAAACTACTAGTCACTGATTTGTTTTTTCCAACAGATAGCTGGAATGGTTGACAATTTTTTTTTTTGAACGGGACAGCTCGAACCTTTTCAAAGGCTGACGATTTTTTAACGGATAGTTCGCGCCATTCAAATGGCTGACAATTGTTTTTGATAGCATAGCTCGAACCATTTTAACAGCTCTGACTTGAACGGATAGCTCAAACCGTTCGAATGGCAGACAAATTGTTTTGAACGGATAGCTCGAGCCATTCAAACGGATGCTAATTTTTTTGAACAGATAACTCGATCTGTTCAAACGGATGCTAATGTTTTTGAACAGATAGCTTGAGCCGTTCGAACAGATGCTAATTTTTTTGAATGGATAGCCCCAGCCGTTCGAACGGTATCTCTGCCAGTTCGAACGGCTTACGAACGGCGAACCATTAGGAACATTTTCCCGTGAGAGGTCACATATATAGGCCTTTATCAGTTCTCTCTGTTAATGATGTTTTGACTGGAGAAAAAATAGTAGAAATTTAACAGGCCAGGGTAGGACAAGCAGAGAATGATCTTTTGTGGCATGCGCTCCGCAAAGGAAGGATTACTGCTTCCAATTTTTATAAATTAAGACAAAAGTGGAAAGTTTGAGAAAAGCTGAAATAAATACTTTCAATGCTAGGGAACTTGTGGCCAGTAAACACCACCAGGGGATCTCCCTGCATTAAAATATGGCAGGGAAATGGAAGCAATTGCTAAGGCCTTCTACCTTGAGATCTTAAAAAAAAAATTATAACGATGTAAAGTATCGTGAATGTGGACAATT